>BLKM01007982.1:1613653-1678205 GCA_013340265.1 Coptotermes formosanus
GTTGGTTTCTGACTACTCTCCGCACAAAACACCTTATACCCGGCATACCCAATCGGCGGCCCGCTTGCTTCATGTTCCGTCCACTCCTGCTTGTTGATGACGGCGATTGTGGTACTGTCCTTTCGGAGCACAGCAGCGGACTTCTATTCAAACATGGAAAGCACTTTTCTCTGTCAAAGACTTTTTTGCACGTAGCACTCCGTCCTATGTTTTAAGCTCTCCATGTATGCATAGTTATGGACTCCAAGGTCATTGTGGTCCATAGGCACAGCTCCCGTCATCAACAAGCAGGAATGGACGGAAGTTGAAGCAATTTCAGGCAAAAATGTATACGAAGACTACTTCATGTCCTTGCGTTTTTGTACAATAAAAGATTTACAAATAGTGACTTATGTTGCGGCCCAAGATGTCAGATTTAGCTTTTAATTTGGCCCGCGACCTATTTTGAGTTTGACAAGTCTGCCTTGGACCCTAAGTCACTACCGTTTATCCTCCCCTCCACTTCACTGAGCATGCCGTTCGCTGTTACGGCCTTCACCCCTTGTAAATCAGAGCTTTCGCTGGTCTATAACTTGCTCGATGCTTTCAGAAACGAGACTCGAAATCAAGGTTTGGTGGTAAAACAACTGAATCAGCAGAGTGTGGCATAGGCGTAAGGTGGGGGGAGGGGAGGGGGGGCAAATGCCCACCCCCAATATTTTTTAACTAGGAATAATTTTTTTTTTGGTTACTGAATTGAATAAGGGCAAATAAAAAATAGAGGCGAAAAAGAAAATGTAAAACTTGCATTTTGTGGAACCAATTTTCCACTCTTTCAAATTTGATTCCTTTGTAAAACAAAGTTCCTAATACCCACAATCAATTTTGCCCCCCCCCTCCCCCCTCCCGGCTGTGATATTAACCAAGTGACGCTTACGGAGTGTGGCACACCGCTGCAGGTTTCGGAGCACAGTCGTTGTAGATTAGCCAGTGTGTGTGTGCAGGAAATACCACTACCAAGAAGCAATTGAATCGGTCATTGCAGAAAAGCCGTAAGTCACTGTTACGACGAAAAGTAGTTATGTCACGCATATTATGTTTCTGAAAGTACCCCTATCAGTCCATGCAAGGTAAAAGTGTAGGTAAGTTACTTGACGTGTCACAACTGGCGTAATATTCACTAACAGCTACGCGTATTGTATGCTTTGATCATGACGTAAATACGAAAGCAAATTCCTAGCGTAGAGCTGTAAGGTCAGCAACCTATAAGCAGTGATGTAGGGGGTTTAGAAAGAAAGCTGAAGAATACACGTTCAAATTTCAGAGAAGAATTATATGTGGTGAATCTAAAAATCTTTACACCACAGTCTAAGTTGTATTTATAAGCCGGCCATGCCATTCTAATCCACCACACACCTATACATCACTGAGCAGGCTCTTTTCTTCGACCCACAGGGTGCATGACCTTAAATGTTTATAAAAGGAATTAAATATTGTTGTTTTTTAACTAATTTTAATAATTTTATTATTATTGTTCCATTATTGAGAATAATATTTTATCAATGGATATTGTGCACTTTATATGTGAAGGAGAAGCGTCTACCTAACAGTTCCTTTTACGCAGTTGTAAATTAACTGCCTGATGATGGCCAGAAGTTAGGCCGAAGCCTGTCGTAGAGAATAGAATAGAATAAAAGACATTCTTGGCCGATCCCAGTGGCCGCGCGGTCTAAGGCGTAGGTCTGCGGCCGAGCGCTTGCTGGGATCGTGGGTTCGAATCCCACCTGGGGCATAGATGTCTGTCTTGTACAATGTTTGTGTTGTCAGGTAGAGGTCTCTGCGACGGGCCGATCCCTCATCCAGAGGAGTCCTAGCGACTGTGGTGTGTGTCTGAGTGTGATTAAGTGAAAAGCGAAAATCTCGACACCTACTGTGAACAAGTAGGTAGAAGAGAGAAGGGCTAAAAAAACAATAAAAGACATTCTTGAAGTTGTGTTTCTCGGGACATGTAATTAACTTCATGTAATAAAAACCAGGGCTGTGGAGTCTGTACACAGAACCTCCGACTCCGACTCCTCAATTTTTAAATTTCCGACCCTGACTCCTACTCCTACTCCTTTATAAAAGCTCAATATTTGTTATATAATACTGGTAAACCTACTAAAGTGATTAATGGTATCATAAGACATTTCATCACCACCACGTGAATCATCAGGCCACTTTTTAGACTTATAACCTACATTTAAGTGTAAGTGTAATGGTTATTGTAGCTTTTATTTATTTAAGATTTTATATCGAGGTCGGAGTCGGTACATTTTCACCGATTCCGACTCCGACGCCACCCAAAATTCCTTCCGACTCCGACTCCACAGCCCTGATCAAAACACAACGGGATGACGACACGTAACTTTATCTTGAAATACTTAAATCATTTTGGGAGTAAAATGTTAAACGAAGGTTACAAAAATTTCGGTGACTGCAAAGAGTAAATACAACTTTTAATTTCCGAAGAGTTTACTTTTCGTTACAGGTTGTCTGTCCTTAATTACCAATTCTGTTGTTCCAGAATTTAAGCATATCAGTGATGAGACTTAAAACTAACCAGTTACAAGGCAGGAGGCAATGCTGAATATTACGCAGCGGACTACAATTCGCAGCAGTTAAGTTTCTGTTGAAGTTTTTGTCGCTGAAAGACAATGAATTATAACATAAACTTATCAGTTACGTTTAATACGTAATGACTAGGGGATGGGCAGAACGATACAGGATTCGATTTCTGGTGGGACCAAGATGTTTGTTTCTTCTCCAAAACGTCCAGACCGGTTCTGGGACCCACCTAGCCCCTATTGAATTGGCACTGGAGGCTCTGTTCCCCGGGTTAAGTGTGCAGGGCTTGAAGTTGAGTGACCACTCATCTCCATCTAGTTCCGTGGTAAAGAATGAGTCGAGTCATACCTCTGCTCCCTCTCTATGCCTTCATGGCGTGCCCTTCGACAACTTTACTTTACCTTACCCTCTCTTGTATGTACCTTCTTCTGGCTAGCTAATAATCTCCCGTCTCTACCACGTGATGGATCACGTAACGAGCTGTCCCCTACCTTAAATAGCGGGGCCATTATCAAAGAGGAGTACTGCGTACTTTCAGTCATAACAGATACACTTTCTTACATTTGTGTGCTTCAAGGTCATTAGGCTATATAGACTAGTTAAGTATTGTCCGTTATTATATGGGAAGGAAAAGCTGTCTCTCTACGTGCATGTGCTTGGGGTTTAAGTAGCAGCTGAAGGAAGTTGCTGTGCTGTCATCAAAAACCTGCACTAAGATAAATAATACCTTATACAGACCTACATAACAAGTTTTCAAAGAAAAGTAAAATAAAAGGAGAGATCTTGTATGCAGTCCCCGTGATTTATTTAAATGTCAATTGTAATCTCGCTGCCTTTATTTCGTCTTTTATAGATACCCAACTTTAGTAATTTAATATGCAAATGGCCCCCGTTTATTGTGCACGTATTCTACCTAATGGGTGGCTTTAGTTACTTTTGACACACACATTACTAGTAAGTCTTGTTTTAGAAACAGGTAATTTTAACGAATCTCTTAAATGCCATTCATTCTTTACGAAGGCAGTGAGAAAACAATAAATATGAATCAATGAAGAATGAGAAAAGGAGCTATTTTACATGAAATATTATACATGACGAGATACACGAATGTCATGTTGTAGAGACGCTTTTCAATGCAATGACTATGACTCGCAGAATTATATTGATCTAAATAATTTTGTAGCAGTAAGGGTAAGTCTGCCGATCCCAGTGGCCTCACGATCTAAGACGTAGGTCTCAGTCCGAGCGCTTGCTGGGATCATGGGTTCGAATCCCGCCGGGGGCATGGATGTTTATCTCTTGTGAATGTTTCTGTTGTCAGGTAGAGGTCTCTGCGACGGGCCGATCCCTCGTCCAGAGGAATCCTACCGACTGTGGTGTGTGTCTGAGTGTGATCAAATGAAAATAAACAACCTCAGCACCTACAGTGAGTAGGCAGAAGAGGTGAGGGCTACGAAACGTAAGTTCAATGCGCGCCGTCAGGCAATGCTTCACCATAAAAATTACGATTATGTAAGCATTTCTTGTTACCATTTTTCAACTTCTGACTTCCCTTATATGCTCGCTTATTTTATATCGTTGCTCTTTCTTTGACTCTGCTGTTCTGTTTCGCTTTGTCCCCTGAAGACAAATGGAACACTCAAGGTCCTGTTCATGACGTAATAAGATGGATTGATTTGTGCCACGAAGCGCATACGTCGAATGTGTAATACGTTGGTCATGTATGTTTTGTCACATGTTTCATACCAGAAACAAACAAATGTCAAATACGTATCGTGTTGGCAGTCTACATCAAAAGTTGTCGTTATTATTTGATTTTTTTTTTGAATCGTTCCAATATATGACTCACTTTATATGAAGTTAAGATCAGCGTGTAGCGACATGCTCAACAGCCGGGCAGCTAAACCTTAATGTGCCATCATTACCTTTCCTATTAAATGCTACAAGTGAGACAAAAGTGACTTCTTGTGGCTACCTATTAAAAGTAGCTGTGTTAAAGAAAAAAAAGCCAGCCAACCCCTATCAGTTCAAGCAATGCAAATAAGCTAATTTAGCAGACTATGTGGATCTCGGAATACCTAAGGACGCCATTTAAAATAAAGGGATTACACAACCTCAAATGGGAAGGTTATAGTGTAACACTGAGTAGGTGACCCGGTTTCAGGTAGTATTACATCTTTCGTCCAGGACGACTGAAGAAGGGCAATATTAAACTTTCATAATAGACGGAAATCCGAATCTGTACCGCATAAGTAGCTTTCTCAAAGTCGTGTACATTTATTCCAGTAGACAGTAGAATCTTACTTGTTCAATAGATGTTTGTCCTTTAGATGTTTGATATATGACTTATTTGCATAGACAGAAAGGCTAAAATTGCCGCTAAACTAAACATTTCGGTAAGAAAATGTCTGATAAAACCACGGAACGAAGTTGAGTTTCTCACATCAATGTAGACAAAGGCACTACTGCTTCGATACGTTCGTAACAATGTAAGCAGTCAACACAGCATAATATCCGTGAAGGCTGGAATCTTCAGGACCGTAGTCCTCCATTTCTTAATTAGTTCAGATGCATCTTCGTCCGTAGAAACTGAACCCCTTGATGTTGTGCTGAATCCCGTGAAAATACGTGCGTACTTTCCACACATGCTCCAAAATCTGCAGGAGTATAATGCTATTAACTGCGTCGTTGTAATGAGGGCTATGACGAGGGTTTAAATCAGCGACGAAAAAACTAGCCATAGTGCAGGATGAGTTCATACTGACTATGGCCGGAGAGACCATGAGAACAGCTACCGTGAGGGCCGCGTGTTATGTGTGAGGATAGCTCTTCACACATCGACGGAAGTATCCTGAAGCAGTGCCAGACAGGCAGACGTCAGAGAAATAAAAGTCATGCTGCAGTGGATGGCACTTCTGCTTTGTATTCACGAGGTCCCGGTTTCGAATCATGGCCCGAAATCAACCATGCCAGAGGCGCACTAATCCCGGGTGCCAGGTCGCCTGTTGCACAAACTTTTTATACGGTGGCGCCTAACATTTGTGGGTCGTCAGTGGGTTGTTCTTTTCAACCATCTGGCATCTAAAATGTTGAAGTGGTAAATAGTTTTTCTTTTTACAAAATATTTGGACCTCAAGAGCCGTGCCATGGCTCAGGCGGTTAGCTGCCGGCCTCCCACCTCGGAGGCCCGGGTTCGATCCTGGGTCAGTCCATGTGGGATTTGTGGTGGACAAAGTGGCACTGGGACAGGTTTTTCCCCGAGTTCTTCGGTTTTCCCCTGTCACTTTCATTCCACCGGTGCTCCATTACTAGGAAAAGGATAAAAAATAATAATAATAATCATCATCATCATCATCATAGGGTTGCACAATAAGCCTCAAGGCTGCAGTGCGTCCGTAGCGTCTGCTGCGGGGCCCTTCACCACTTAAAAAAAAATATTTGGACCTCTGCACTGTCCTGAGACCTATCTTAGTTTCCCTTAGTCTCCATGCAATTTCTGAAGTAAGTAGACTTAAAACAGGTCACTAGCGCTTCCTTCAACGCCCTCCACTTAAAAAGTGGCTTATTATTGTAATATCGCCTAACTTGGTAGAATAATATCAGTTGACAAAACGTTATTAAACAAGCCAGAGGATACCAGAGGGACGGATTTTTCCCTCCGATCCGTCTTCTGCGCAGCCTATCCCAGTGTGTGACACTGAAGACTGAACAGTGCTTTCAGCTTCTCCCAGTGCCTTTAACTTCTCAGAAAGAGCACTCATGTTAATGTGTGCGGATGTGAAATAATTTAGCTGCACGGACTACCTACCGAGTCTTGATTGGTACAATTATATGAAGTAATGATGACCTGGCAGCGGCTCCTTCCATTTGTGCGGTCCACAGATCCGCCATGATCATTCCCTTTCAAGCTGCGTCACGCATCGTCTTAATTTAAACCATTGAAAAAGTCGTGCCAAAAAGAAAACAAGATGCCTCATTATATAGCATCAAAAGATGGTCGCCTCTTGGTACAGTGTTGTAATTTTTACCTCGCATTTCCTCTGTCTTTTTCTCTCTCTCTTGTAACGAACATTCCCATCTAAATTAATTACACATCATTATTCTCTCCTTCTCCCTTCGCCTGTCATCAGTTCCGGAAGAACGATTCTGTCTTGTCAGCGTCTTCTTTTCTATCTAAGCTATACAAAAGGGCCGCATTGATGGTGTCAAGTTGCCTCAAAGGGAGCCATAACCAAGACAAATTCGGTGTTTTCTTTCTGTTCTCCCGGACTTTGTTATGGTCACAACACAACACGTGACCCTAGAAAATTGAAAGATGACACAAAGCGACATCTCCGGCAGCCCGTGTAGCTATGGCGGTAACGATGATTAACATCAGTGTCTGAGGTAGCTAGCTAGCACTCACAACTTCCACTTCGGTGATAAAATTTTCAGTCTGCCTTCTACTGGGTAAAAGGTTCTTGGGCGGGATGCGATAAGAGGTTAATGCATCAACAATCGCCGGTGTACCAATCCTTCTGTTTAGGCATTGAGAGTTTCTGGTATATTAGTCATTTTGCTTAGTCATTAACTATTGCTGGTATATCAATATACCGGTGCATCGTTCTTTTGTTTTGTCAGCACTCACGTTGGCACCTGATACGCAACGCACACCTGAGGTGAGGAGTCACAATCCTCCTTTGTCATATTTTGGTGATAGTGGCTCATTTACCCTCATAATTAATTGCGTAATCCTATTTTGTTTCTAGTTGAAGCAAAATCAAGGTACACGCGTTCATTAAAAATGCTTTCGTTTTTAAGCATTCGAGGATTTAATGTAAGGTAAATCATATGTAAAAATTCAGTTCTTGCTTCACAGAAAACAAACTCCGTCTTCTGTTTCGGGGAAATATTATCTCTCTGTTGTGAGAAGCATAGGAAGCGCAACAAATACACTGTGTGGTCCAAGTGCATGGTTTTTAACCGTTATCGCAAGTGATACATGTAGTTGCCACTGGGCTTGAAACAGTCACTTCAAGTTTATTTATAACCGTCTGGCATCATTTTACGCATAGATGGGAATAAATGGACAGACAGACAGACAGACAGACGGACGGACCGACCGACGGAAGGACGGACACAGTGAACGTAAGTGGTGCTTACCTGAGAAATCCGTTCTTGTGGGCTATAACGTTGCATCATTCGCAAATCGGATCCCGACGTTTCGAGGCAACGTAGTGGCCTGATCTTCAACGCTCCCAATGTCCAAGGAGATGTTGGACATAACGAACCTTCGAAGATGATGACACTACGCTGCTTCGAGATGTCGGGATCCGATTTCCGAATAACTCAACGTCATATCCCAGCAGAACGGAATGCACAGTTGCAGTCCCGTGAACACCACAGCACTGGCAGCCGCTCAGCTGTTGTAAAATGCATTACATACCAGATTTCTGGTGACGTATTTGCAGTTGCTGAATTTTGGTATCGGGAAGTTGAAAGTGTATTTTCCACCTTAATTTAAGAAGCTGTATCGTTCATAAAAGCTAAGTGCGTGGAGCAGATTTCTTATTGAGATATGGCAGTGTATTAGCTAGCGGGACATTTCTATGTCCTGCCTCTTTTAATCTCGAATATTAATTTTCGTGATTACAACAGTCTGCCACTGGTCACCGCCTTCAGCCACTTCAAACCACTTCCTATCATCACACTGTGTTTCTCCAAGTCCCTCCTACGCACACGTAAATTTCCCATGTCTTCATATTCACACTTCATATACATTTCTCGTATCTCTCGTGCGTGCTACATAACATGATCATCTCAGTCTTCTTGACTTTGTCACCCTAATAATATCATTGATAAGAAGTATAAATTAATAAAAGGTCTATTGATTGCGTTTCTTAGAATTATGCCATTTGCTTCTTGACATAAGCTGAGGCTCTTGCTTTCACATACGTTGTACCTGTGCAAAATGGTAGGAGCGCCGTGTTTTCTGCATGAAGATTATGATGATATCATAAGAACATCCTGTCATGTCTACACAACAATTGCCCTTTCAGACATGTCGACATATATTTTACCTCGTCCGTACAACGCATTCAGTCGGCGTTACTCTTGTGTTTTTTTACCCTTCTCTTTGTCGCTTGCTTCAAGTACAAGCTTATTTCAGTCCAGGTTTCCGGCGGACTGGAACTTGACTGTTTCGCCGTCGCGAGGAGTAAATCCACTTGTTGTTGTCTCAGCAAGACGAAGATTTGACCTTAATGTATAATGTCTGTGACAATATTTACTCCCTGGATAATATTTTGGACATCTGGGTTTTATTAGCCGTGAGATTTAACATCTTGTTCTCCTTCGCATGGTGACATAAATGGTGCCAGTCAATCGCCTGTGCCAAGAGGTAGGCGTACACAAGGTCAGTCCTGGCGCATAAACAAGTGATGCCAAATGAGCAGAAATGGCACTCAAATAGTAAAGACTGCAAGCTTGTAACGTCATGACAACTGACAACGTTTCAGTATTTCCGCGAGTTAAGGTTTACAAAACTCTGGAAGTTTGCAAACATATGGTCATGTTTTGGGTAGGCCTATGCAGTTAAGCACCACACCCTGAAGTCGCACATGACATGAAAGCAGAGGTGAATGGTCAGCTTCATGCTCAGGGTGCTTCATCTCCTGTTACTAATTAGGTAGGATATTAGACGGTTCCCGGAGCCAGTATAGACTGTGCTGAAAAGTTCTACTCATGCTAGGATTGCACTGCGTGGAATAAATATCCTGTGTTCCCGTGGAGAAAATTTGACAGTTAATCTTTGTAAAGCAGATGCGACGTCTTTCCGAGACATGAACCGAATTTATAATTATCACTATTTAGAGGACGTGTGCAAATACCTTTTTTGAGGATTGACATATCAGTGTGCTGATCCCAGTGGCCGCGCGGTGTAAGGCGTAGGTCTACGGCCAAGAGCGCTTGCTGGGATCGTGGGTTCGAATCCCACCGGGGGCATGGATGTTTGTCTCTTGTGAGTGTTTTTGTTGTCAGGTAGAGGTCTCAGCGACGGGCCGATCCCTCGTGCAGAGGAGTCCTACCGACTGTGGTGTGTGTCTGAGTGTGATCGAGTGAAAATAAACAAACTCGACACCTGCTGTGAGTAGGCAGAAGAGGTAAGGACAACGAAATGTATCAGCGCAGGTACATATTTAATGTAGAGAGTTTTACAGCATTTCTAGCTGCATATACAATTTTGTGTAGACGTATATTTAAGACACAGGCCTGTATTGATGTTCATACCCTACCGTCACATCAAGTGTGTGGTTTATCATAAAATCGTGTTTTAACATACATACTGGTAAAATTTGTGTGTCCTCTAAAGTTTAAAATCTTTTACACCGTGGATTAGCAGCTGGGAGATACGAAAGGCGTTTGGACTCGCAGACGAACGCCGAGTAATTATGGCCGGACTATAAAAAAATCTAGTTTTAAATAAAGCATGAATTAATAAGTAAGAAGAGCCAAGCCAGACGTAGAAACGCGTTCAGGTTACATGAAAATGTATGATGTCTAAACAGGAAAGTAAGCTAAAATATTTATGAGAAATCTCTGGCCTCCGCTTCAGATTCCTAAATAGCTCACTTGGTAAGTCGGTTGACGTTTTGGTAGCGTTGTTGGTGGTTGTAGCCATGTGACCGATAATTTGAACCTCTCAGCATAATGTATATTTCACCTGTACGTATCTCAAGGCAAACATTTTTAAGGGACAAAAGAGGCATATAGGGAGCATGGGGAAGATAAACATGTGCAACATTTTAGTCGGAAAACCTGAAAGGCAGAGGCCATTTAGGACACATGTATAGTATCAACTGTAGTGTTGTATGGTATAATATAAAAGTGGCGATCCCAGTGGCCGCGCGGTCTAAGGCATAGGTCTGCGGCCGAGCGCTTGCTGGGATCGTGGGTTCGAATCCCACTGGGGGCATGGATGTTTGTCTCTTGTGAGTGTTTGTGTTGTCAGGTAGAGGTCTCTGCGACGGGCCGATCTCTCGTCCAGAGGAGTCCTACCGACTGTGGTGTGTGTCCGAGTGTGATCAAGTGAAAAATAAACAACCTCGACACCTACTGTGAGTAGGTAGAAGAGGGAAGGACTACGAAACGAATGATATAAAAGTACGTCTTTAATGAGTGGGGCATAGGGTTGTGGATTTGATTGACCCTATAAAGACGAAGCGCTGTAAATAGTCTCCACCTCGGTTATAAAAACCAGTCTCTTAATGTTTTATAAGGCAAAAGTTCCTGTTTGTTCTGAGACCCGTACAAAACACATAAACGCAATGTGGGCACCACGCAGAATTTTTTAATGTTAAACCTGGTCGTATGTAAAGTTACCGCTAGGCTTTAAAAGGTTAAGGTGGCTCACCATGTGGACCTGTGCCTGACTGCTTGAATACGGCAGTGAATTTCAGCTTTTATAAAGTGTTTGTTTACAAGGTGTATTTAAGTCTGTTAACTGCGTAATGTGCGTGTTCATTTATTAGTTTCAATTATAATCGTAAGTGTGTGGTGTTCTACTTGATTCTGGCTAAGATGTAACCGTCAGTGAAGAGTTGGGACCTTCTAAATACAAGCTTAGGTTGCATTTCTAGTCTGAAGAGAAGAATACCCGTGAGAAGACAGTCTTGGACAGAAGGAGGGCCGTAATAAGGCCAGGCAGTGTTTAGAAGCTTGTCAGCCCTTATTTTTTTGTGCGTGATATTTACTTCAGCTTTGGTCTGAATATTTATGGTTGTAAACAACAGATAGAAAACGCCGAAATACGGAAGCTCCAGAAAGAAAGTAATTTTTTAATCAGATTTATTTTTGTGCGAGGCTCTTACTAAGCCCCAAGACCCAGACGGGTGTGAGCCGAATTTATTGTGTTTAGTGAAACATAAAATTAATTAACGCTGACATAAATTCTACTATTTATAAAATGCGAATAAATGTATTGTGTTTTGTGTTACGCCTCTGTTGGAAAGAATTGATGTCAAGATTGATGAATGAAGGTTCAAGGAGAATAACACAGTAGCAGACTTAACAATGATATAAATTTATTCAGTAGCGAAATTCAGGTTCTTCAATATTTGTATTCAATTATTTGCACTGTACATAACTGACAGCTCTGTAAGCAACGTTTTCTCATGGTTCGGGAACGAAGGGTTGTTGGGAAGAAGGAGGGGAGGGAGACGTACGCCTGTTTTCACTGTTCGAACTGAGAAAGAAGAAACTGCAGCATTCTTCAGACTAGTGACTTTCATGCAGTCAAAGCTGTGACGAGAACAACATTCAGATATGATAGCTCTCCTTCGAATTCTCGACAACCATATTAACAAATTTTTTGTTTAATAGTAGAAGCTGTGTGTTTTAATTAGGGCGAATTCTCCGAAATAATGTTAATTACAATAGTTTCGATCAAATCGGCCGAGTTCAGTTGGGTTCAACTTTATATTAACTTGACGAAAGAAAAAATTTTTGAGCTTTTAAATCTAAAACACTCCAGTCTTGCCTATATATACAAGTATATGTAACCAGCCTCCAAAGATAATAAAGAACAGGGTCTGATTTATGTAGGACCTTAAGAGTGGCTGCCGGTAATGTGAAAAATGCAGTGGACTGATGAATGAAAGCAATATGAAGAGTTTGAAAATGAGTCAGATCTGTTACATAGGCTACTGACGAAAGTGCAAGTTTCCTGCATGCTGAGGGGTAGAGTCCTTACTATCTAGTAAATGAGGTGTGTTGGTCAAGGTTTTGGGATGTGCAAAAATAAAACGACTCAAACTGCGTTCTGTACACAGTAATAATGTTAAGTAAAGCAACCACTGTACAGGCCCGGACAGACCTTTAGGGCTGCATGAGGTTTAGGCTCCCAGAATTTCTAGACAATCGGTTTTGTCCGCGATTTCTATAAAAAAATATTCAAACTACTTAGTGTCAGTGTCCCATCATTTTTGGATTTTGTTTTATTTTTTAACACGCATAATCTATTGGTTATTATTTTAGCACTCCCAAAATTTTCATGTCTGGAATTCCAGTGCTGCATCATCTGTTGAGATCAACGAGAAAGGTACTGGATGTAGCTACTTAGAAATTTAATGAAGGCTGTTTTTCAAAAGACTGTCGTATGATATGGGCAGTTACTTGGCGTTCCCATGTTGTCGTGTTACATGGTTCAGTAAGCGGCCTAAGTAATAGTTGTATATTCTTCCACGGTGTTTTATCGTCACACAAAGTTTCAGTTTCTTGATTGGCGGTACTGTTATTCGTGCCCCAGAAATTCGCACACTGAACGTGTTAGTGGTTTTCAGTGGCGGTGACTTAAAAACAGAGACGAATGTATGGTGGCCTCTGCCGGCGTCATGTTACTACAAAATGTCGTGAAAAATTCGTGAATACATACAGAACTTGGTAGGTAGTTGGGGACACACACGCATGGACACACGTGCACTCATTACCTCCTTATACAGTTAAGAAAAGAGGCTGACAAATTCATTCTCTCTCTTTACTACAAAAACCTTTCTCTAATTATGTGGAAATAGTAATAACCTGTACGTGTGTACGTACTATGTATGTGCGTATGTATGTGTGTGTGTATGTATGTATGTATGTATGTATGTATGTATGTATGTATGTATGTGTGTGTGTATGTATGTATGTATGTATGTATGTATGTATGTATGTATATATGTGTGTGTGTATGTATGTGTGTGTGTATGTGTGTATGTATATATGTGTGTATGTATATATGTATGGATATATATGTATGTATGTGTGTGTGTGTAGGACCGGAGGCTGACTGGTAGCAACTCGGCCACATGTATGGATCCCCAAGAAATAAAGTAGTTACAGCAGTATCCAGTCCCACCGAGCTTTACTTCAAAAGTGTGCAGTATCTGCAATTGTATAGACAAGTTTCTACAAAAGAACAAATGTTCTGGAACACATGCCGTAACAAGGCCATAGCCTTCGTTCAAACTAGCGAACCAGTGTCGGAAGTGCTACCTTTGCTGTGAACTGCACTGAATACTTTACATTAAGCGATACATTGAATTAAAATGATAAATAACATTTAATACATTTCCCTTGCCCAGTGTTCCTTTCTCCTGCTTTCAACACAGATGGCCACATTTTAAGACTCGACTCTGTGGTTCACATCTAGGAAATACCGTCAACATTAATCGAATTTACGAAATAGTTTCCAGGTACAAATGCGGCTTTATGTATTTCAATTGGTGCATGTAATTCATAATTTGCTTATGAATAATAATATGTTTTATCATTTTATAAGTTTGTTGAAATTGTGTCGTGTTCTACAGCAGGATAAAGTATGTGGTTCAAAGCTACAATATTATATTTGTATGCAAGAGTGTGTCCATTTTGAATCTCATGTCGCAAAGGCTAGTAATGAATTGATTAATTTGAAAATTAATGTTGAACATCCGTCAGCATCAAACACGGACATGCAGAAAATAACTGCTGCACAGCTTTGATTTCGCCTTTTCAGAAATACATCCACAGCTGTTTCAGGTTGAAGTAGAAGAAAGGTAAGTATATGCTGGCTATGTACCTGTACAACATGTCACTGAAAATGAGTCCTTAACAGTTCATTGCTCATAAATCCAAGGTAAAAATTCTACATTTTTGTTATTTGTCATTTACCTGGCATGACGGGACGGGTAATATTGTTGTGAAGACATTGTTCAATTCCTGACTATATGGAGCAGAATTTTAAACATATTTTTACATTAACTATCTCCATACAGTAGTATTGTAAAATTACGTAACGTCACACAGCCGTGTTATAACATTAACCAACTCTACAGAGCAGTATTGTAACGTTAACCAACTTCACAGAGCAGTATTGTAACGTTAACCAACTCCACAGAGCAGTATTGTAACGTTAACCAACTTCACAGAGCAGTATTGTAATGTTAACCAACTTCACAGAGCAGTATTGTAACGTTAACCAACTCCACAGAGCAGCATTGTAACGTTAACCAACTTCACAGAGCAGTATTGTAACGTTAACCAACTTCACAGAGCAGTATTGTAACGTTAACCAACTTCACAGAGTAGTATTGTAACTTTAACCAACTTCACAGAGCAGTATTTTAACGTTAACCAACTTCACAGAGCGGTATTGTAACGTTAACCAAATTTAAAGGGCAGTATTTTAACGTTAACTAACTCTACAGAGCAGCACTGTAACGTTAACGAACACTACACAACAGTATCATAAAGTTAGCCAACTCTAGAAAGCGGTATTTTAACGTTAACCAACTCTATAGAGCAGTATTGTAAGGTTAACTAACTCCGTGGAGCAGTGCAGACAGTCCCCGACTTACCCAATTTCAAGTTACGCAATTTTGCACTTGCGCAGTTACTTAATTAAGTATAGCATTTGAAATAATAACATTTTTGAAAAACTCAGAGCGAAATAAGACGACGGTACTGGAAGAATACTGCTGGGCGATAACATTGGTCGCGGGGCGGTCATTCTGCGGCCGATCAGCTTCCAGTGTGATGGAATGTGGATGTCAGCTGGACTCCCTTATGTACATATATATTATGTACTATATTTGATATATGTACACACACTAAATTCGACTTGCGCCGCACCTTCCGAAAGGCAGCAGAAAATCTGTTACTGTTCACGAGATGAGTTTTGTTTTTTACTCCTACATATGCATTTACTTTTTTACTTGGGTGTTGTGAGCCCGTGCTAAACTCCGGCAACCCTTCACCTTCGAACGTGCTTGCTACGTGTGTGCTGTCGAATATTGTTCTGCGTCTGTTGAGTTAGCTATGTTAGAACACCTACTGAACATGAAAATTAATGTAAGCCCAGAGCGGACAACAAACCCGGTCTAGACACTTCGACATAGACAAAGGTCTCTCTCTCCCACCGGAATTCGAACCCCGATCCTTCTGTTAGGCTAGTCACTCTACCGGATGATGGTGGATGTGTATTCCTCTACAAGTGCAGCTGTACTACCACTCCATCATACCTTCCATGGAAGTATTGCATCCTCTCCAGCTAACAGCGTCTGCTCCTCCTCGCCTTTTCTCCTTCCTATTCTTTCTGCTTTGATAGATGTGTCAAATCTGGACAGGTATTGTTGGAGTTAGATAAATGACGTCGGGGCGAAGAAGCAAAACAATCTCTTTTGTTAAGGCTGACACGTCTCATCGGTGTTAATTTACTCGGTGGGAGGGAAGGGGGAAGTTCTGGCTCTATGCTGCAGGGATTGTGTTGTGGTCTGAGAACAAACCGGTCCCCGTCAAAAGCTTCCCCCTTCGCTCCAGGAACGATGGATGAAGAAGGGTTCTTTTCAAACTTGAACTAGAAGAGTTGGTGGGGACGGGTCAGGTCAGCCTGCGAGCAAACTCTACAGGAAAAATGGGGTGGGAGTGAAAAATAGATCATCCCTTGGTTGGCGAAAGCAGAACTTCTTCGTTTCAATAACATAGTACCCTTCTCATCTCTTGGGTTTCTTTCACATTTGGATGGTTTTCATTACCATACAAGCATAATATCGTTAATGAAACAAAAGATTTCAATTTTCCTGTTAAGTCACTCCGCCAAGGTTCTTCAAGCTAAGGTGTTTGAGCGCAGGGGCCATTTTACTTCTACTTGAATTTATCCTATGATGTAGGGTTCAAAATCACGCTGGGGACAAGTGATTTTTCTCTTCTCCGAAACGTCCAGACTGGATCTGGGCCCACAGTGTGTTCTATTCTGTGGGTAGCGGGGCCCTTCCCGTGGCACAAGGCGGCGGGGGCGTGAAACTGACCACCCTCTCTAGTGACGAGATTAGGAATGTGTGGAACTGTGCCTATGCGTCTTCTTACTGTGGTGATAAATTAAACACTGAAAAACTGTACTCAGCTTACTTTACTTTTAAGTGAATATTGCTACGGTAATTAAGGTTAGACGTAAGCTACGCTTGACGCGTTTAACCTTATAATAAGTTATACAGCGATGGATACAAATTATGAAACGCATCATAATGCAGTTTCTTCATTCTTCTTGCAAGTTTCTCCATCTGAGTTCCAAATATTTTATTCAGCAGTTTGATTCTCAGCTTTTCTCTTTCGAGTGAAATAGGAATTTCACGTAAGTATAAAAATCGGCTAAAGTAATATTTACATCTACGCTGACTCCTGTTTTTGTGGGATTTTACTTTTCTTCCTGTTGTTATGGTTCTTTATCCATGTTTCAAACTGGATTTTAACACGTGCCCATAGTCAAAAAAATCCCAAGATATTACACGTCTTCGGTAACGCAGGCATTATATTTGGTCAACATATAATTTATGTCGTTGAAAAGCACATCGTTATATGAAATTAGACCTATGAACTGCGGTGATATGGTAATTGATTTGATATTGTGAATGGAAAATATTGTGGAAAAGAGTGACCGTGGTTCTTTAAAAATGCTATTCCAGCCTTCACATGGAAGGACTAAAGATAACCAGTGGAAATGTCAGGCTGATCCGATCAAGATGCGAGATGGTTATTGTCGGAATACAAGGTAGACACGTTAACCTTGATCTAACCTGATAGGTAGTGATTCTAAATAAAATAAATATACAAATACATAAATACATATAAATAAATAAAGAGCTCAAGAAAAATAGTACTATTGCATTATGTTGATTTGCAGCAATACGGAAGCCCTTTCCACGCTTTGCCCAAGTCTTTATTGCCGAAGCTAACGTTAGTTAAGGTCCAGATATGAATGTAGTTTCACTCCATTACACGCAAGATGGGTCGTCTCATTACTGGGTGAATTCGCCGACAAGAGGCGTTTTGCCTGTCCGCGCTACTGGAGTCAGGAAACCACAGTGGGGGTGTCCGCCACCTCCTAATCCTCCCCAATTGCTTCCGGCGTATTCACGACAGGACAACGTCACTGTAGGAGAATGATAGCCTTAATTGTTACGGCGGACCTCTCTCGCTGGTCATAATAATGGCTGACGCGGGTTCCCCATGAAATTGACAGTGACATGACAGGATGAACGTACATTGCTTTCACTGCCTTGCACATTATGGAGAAATATTATGCAGGATTCTAGGACGAGTCTTATACTAATATTGTGTTTGGCATTATCCGAGTCTGAGTCGTATTTGACATTCGTAACTTTCTGCTACTTGGCCGTGTTTGCATATTTAAATGTGACAGTATTTGTTCTATTCAGTCGCTTGATGCAGAAAGTTATCGTCGTATGATACAAGGAGATGTTAGCTCACTTTTAGGCGCGTTCGCAAAATAATATCGAAAAGCGAATATTAGCTTTCTCACGTAAACCTGTCTGTCCGTATGTATCAGCAAATGCCACGAGGATTATTTTCGAGAAACAGTGACACCTGTCTCTGACGGCGCCGCAAGAGATCAGATTTTCCCGTTTCCAGTAAGTTTATTTTAATGAGCTACTTTAAGTTAAATTAAAGATCCTTGGGACTGTGAACGTTTTCCACTAAAGACAGAATTCCGTTCTGTTGATGTTCCATTTAAGAAAGGTTTTACTGTATTTAAAATTTTTAATAAAGTTTGTCGCCACATTCCAGGTTTGGTTAAAATCGGACAGCAGTTCCAGACGCTTTGCGCGGAAACCTACCTACCTTGATGATCTCTTCCTACAACAGGTCTTTGTAAATGGATACAGACTGCGTTCACAATGCGATACGAGCTAAAGCTGAAGAAATACTTTGGCATCTCGATCACGGATATATTTGCAGTATTTATTAAAACAATCGGTATTTTTCTGGGAAGTATTCACAATTTTAACATCTAGGAAGAGCACCAGAGCGGAAGGACCAGAAGTGTGACGCTCTACGGACGGCTTCTGACTTTTTTTTTTTCATCGGTGCCACACACCAAAAATGTGCTGGGAAGGAGAGTCAGTTTCAAAATGAAATATTTTGTTCGTATCACGGCAAATGTTAATTCTGAAGCAACAGAACGTTGGATTTTTTAAGGCTTTTCGGGCGAGAAAATTTCCATTATCAGGACCTGCACATTTACACACACACACACACACACACACACACACACACACACACACACACATGCGCGCGCAGCAGCAGTACATAAAATCGTGGCCATTCCTCTCCTAAGCGGGATTCATGGCCGATATTTCATTAGCCAAGTCTAAGAATTTTGAAACATGGCGACGTATGTCACCTCCAATGTCGTGATTCACAACCCTGTTTAACACAAATGTGGCACAACATTACAGCTGTTTGGGGGCGAGGGAGAGGCAGTGCTAACATGGACACATATATCACTGCTAACGAACAAGAAACGAATCAGCTACCAACTCGCTAAGAATTTCCACGGAGTAGAGTCTTCTTGAGAAGCCCTTATGTGCACTGATGGTCAAGAAATTCCTCTTTTTATGTAAGCAGAATGTTTATTACCATGTTCACAAAAACCTACGAAATAAATACATTCTACACCCTCCAATCCTCATACCTAGAGTTTTTTTTTAAATATTATCCGTTCGTTATTATTCTGATTTCCGAGCAAAATTTGGCATGCATTTCGCTTCTCTTTCATGCTTTCTACATGCGCTGTCAATCTCGTCCTAACTGATTTAATTATCGTAATAATAATTGGCTAACGGTACAAATTATAACAGGCGTCATTATAATTTCAGTGCACTATTTTTTTTTCCAGATTTTTATTGCTACCCTCTTCTTAGGTACAGATATTTTTCCTATAAGTCTTATCACCGGCTTGCGAAATTAGAGCCGTATATGATCTATTTCTTCTCTCACTGTCTCTCACACGCACATTTACACACATTTACACACAGCTGTGTGTTCTTCAGGAAGTCGTCTAACATGAAACGCGGTATCAATAAAATCAATAATAAAACACTCTTTTTTTCGTATGGTGTACCGCATAATACGGAGATGTCGTAGACAAAAATTTCCTGGGGATAGATTAGTGCCTTCTTTCCACTGTTTGCAGAAGGTTAGACAGACATCGCGTGTTGCAGTTTCCAGAACCGTGCCTGTACTCTGCGTCCATGATCGATGTGTATCTTGTCTACCTTGCATCTGACAATAACACAGTTCACATACAAACAGGAGCAATACAGAGCTAGCAGTTTTTAGAATATCACACACAGCCCTCTGGCCCCAGCTTGCCGCTTTTCGTTTTTCTCTCCGTTTAAACTTTGTTTATCCTAACCCTGGCCCCTTCAAATCCTTGCCAGGATTATCAAATCTTTTAGTGGACCCCAACCGTTCTTATTTGCTGAACAGCGAGTATTGTACTTTAACCTTTTAAAGCCTAGTGGTTATTATATATACCGCCAGTTTTAACACTAAAAAGTCTGCATTTTTCTCACAGAGCATATTTATGCAGGGCTGTGGAGTCGGAGTCGGAAGGAATTCTAGGTGGAGTCGGATTCGGAGTCGGAAGGAATTTTTAGGTGGAGTCGGAGTCGGTAAAAATGTACCGACTCCGACTCCGACCTCAGTCTAAAATCTTAATTAGATACTCCAAATCCAGAGCCCTGATAGCTACAGTAGCCATTAGATTTATACTTAAATATAGGTTGTAAGTCAAAAAATTAGCCTGATGATTCTCGTGGTGGCGATGAAATGTCTTATAGGTTTACCGTTATTAATACATATTGAGCTTTTATGAAGGAGTCGGAGTCGGTGTTTTAAAAATCGAGGGGTCGGAGTCGGAGTAGGAGGTTTTGTGTACCGACTCCACAGCCCTGTATTTATGTATTCTGTGTTCTTGTTACTTCAAACAACTAGTATTTCCCCATACAGTACTCACCGAGTCGTCCTTATAATCGGAGAACACTTTGTTCTGCCTGAGGTACGAACTGAACATAAGTATATCAAAAGTCGTTAGAGAGGGCGCTCCAGGCCGCGGCATTGCTCAGGCGGTTAGTCGCCGACTTCTTACCGCAGAGGGCCAGGGTCGATCCCAGGTTAGTCCATATGAGATTTGTGTTGGACTAAGTGGCACTGGGGCAGGTTTTGCTCCCAGTACCTCGGTTTCACCGTGTCATTATTATTCCACAAATGATCCATGCTCATCTTCATCTACATGTTACTGTTACCAGAAGGACAAATGGCGGAAGCCTGGGAACCTTCTAAAAAACAATGCTCTGTCAGAAGTCGGGGTGCGCTGGATGGAAGAGTACTTTTACTTTTTTAGAGGGCGCCTCAAGAACTGACAGACCGCAGTATCCCATACGCAGACCAACATCTGGTCGTGAGCCCCGGGAGGGACTAAACACCAAGGCGGATGGCTGACGTACTGACTGGCTGACTGACCGACCAACTAACCGTCATTTGTAACGTGACTTGTGTTTGACTTAGATCTGCTTGGCGTTTAAAAGTATGAACACCATCATGCTTCGCAGCAATAGCACTGACGTGTTCACAAGAAAACCAAGTGTTTCATCATATCCTGCCGTAATGTTTCTCGTAATTAATGATGCACGTCACAAAAGCAGTTGCGTTTTTATTAGCACACTAACATAATGATTAAACAAGACAAGCAATGCACGTATAAAGCAACACTGAGGCGCGTTTGCATAACATTTGTTGCCGTGGAAAAGCAATAAGTATTATCTATTCTGAGTGTGTGTCTGTAGCCTGATTTATCCAGCATGCAAAGCGCAGGCGCTGTATTATATTCTCATCTGTGGCCTGTCTGGCTGTACCGTATTTTTCCACATTATCTCTTAAACGGCACGATTTTCGGAAAAAAGTTATGAAACAAAGTGTGTGTTTTTTCTGTACAACTTTGTCTGGAACATTTCTCATTCTAAGGAGAATTCATTGAGGTTGTATCATAAATGCACATAAGTCTTCAGGTAAAGTACCCGTTATTCTTGTCATATTTTAATGAAACCTGAATTTTCTCGTCAGATTTTCGAAAAACACTCCAATGTCAAATATCATAAAAATCCGTCCAGTGTGAGCCGAGTTGTTGCATGCGGACGGACAGACAGGCAAGACGAAGCTCATAGTCGCTTTTCGAAATTTTGCGAACGCTTCTGCGAACTCATAAATTGCCACCAAAACAATAACAGTCGTAATAATAGTAATGAAAACAGCCGTAATAACAGCTAGGCTTTTAAATCCATGGAGCAGTGTAACAAAGCGCCTGTTAGTTGCTCATACAGTGCAAAAATACTCGTCTTTTAATGAACCAGAATATTTGTGGCCTGGTTTAAGAGACCCCTCATTCATATAACATATATCAGTGGCCTGTGTTTCATGTGGCGGTGTTCCGAGTTACAACACCACCGTGACGGGTCCTTGAAGACAGAGGCAGTACGTTGCTCCGAAGCGCTGGTACAGACATATCAGACTACAGCACAATTTCATATTCTAGAAGACCACGGCATTAGTCTCCACAGCCGTCAAAAAGTCTAGTTTTACGTCACAGCCCATTGCTCTTAATGAAAGCAATGCTATATTTTGACACATAAAACGCAATTTATTATGGCCTTCTGAATAATGATTAAAAAGTATATGTTTGCGCATGCTTAGTTTGTTGAACTGTCACTGTCGAAATGCATTATGGGCTTCTAAACCACATCGTTATGTCATTTCCGCCAGAAGTGATCGAGTATTCAAGAAGACCAAAATTACAAAATCAATGAATATAGCCGCTCTTGTGTGCTTAACTTAAGTGCAGTGAGATGTTCGCGTCCATCACGATCAGAGTCTGCAGTTTTCCACATGTTGATTATGGTCAGGGACGGAATAATAACGAACGTGAGTAAATTGTTTAGTGCGGCAAGCGGCGAGTTACTTAAAAGAGTCGTCATTTTTGTTGGGTAACGAAAACGTACTCATCCGTAAGTGAGGGGGAAAGTGAATAACGGCAAAAGAGCGCGAATCCATTCTGGGAGCACTTCCCTTGTAGAACTTTGATTATTTAATAATGCTGTTTTGCCTCCAAACTTACAGCTAGAGATAACTACAGCTAGGTAAGAGGAGACAAAACAGATAAACTCTGAGATCAAAAAATGACAATCCAGTTCAACAGAACTGTTTATTGATAAAACAAATTGCGACATTACAGCTGTATAACCCGAAACATGTAGCTATATTTTAACCAAAGCAGTTTTGCTTTATCAATAAATGTTGTCTTTAACTGATTTGCCAGTGTTTTGACCTTGTAACGTGAATACAACGGGATGTCTCGTATGAAAACACAAACAATAAATTGGTATGGTATTCTACAGGGAAATGTCGTGGCCTATTTTAAGTAGTTTATCTCCTTTTTGTTGTGACTGAGGAAGAACACGGTAAACTTCAGTCAAGGGGATTGACCACTTCTAAGGGCAGTGTGAGGGCTAAGTTCCGTACCTCGACATCCGCTTATGTGTTTAGCTTACCTGAGAAAATTTTTCCCCTCCTTTTTACATGACATTTCGTCGAATGTAGCCCCAAGCTTCTTTGGAAGTCAGTTGCAGGTTCGACATTACAATTTTTTCGGCCTGTAAAATGCAAAACAAAGTTTAACGGTCTGCTTTTCTTCATTGAGCAGCGCCAAACAGTGAATGCAACAACAGCTGTTCATTTGCTAGACTGGAGTATCTCTTCCCGTTTCATAGAATTTGTGAATGTGTACAGCGCCTTCTGTAGCGCCTGCCAAAATTATCCTTGAATGCGTTTGACGCACTACGAAGACATTTTACATGCTAGAGGAAGTAGAAATAATACTAATGTTGAGGTAAATTTATTGCTGTTGGTAAAAATAGAAGTGTAGAGAAATCAGTTCCTGAAGTCCTTTAAGGACTTTCGTCGGGCTGTCAAATTAATTCCTTAGCTGAATTTGTAAAATTTGAACATTTTGTGAATTATGGGTCTCTCCTGTTATGCGTACTCATAATGCAAATCGCTTCCAAGTTTCGTATTAATGTAACAGCCAGCACTACCAGAGCTGCGAGTGTTCAGCGGGTCATTATGTAACAAACGAACCTTACCGTATTCGTATATATATGATGACGATGGTAGTTACAACAGGCTTCTTATATTTCTCTCTGTATTCACATTAAATGTTCTATTGTTTATCAACAGGTTTACTAAGTCGCTCTTTGAAGAGAAACATTTCAAAATCATACAACGTCTAACCTATTCAATATATGAATTTGAGGGGAGAGGTGGCTATTATACCTCAAATGGCTGTAGGATGACTGGCATTCTGTTATTACAAAACTCTAAATTAAAAGTTACACACAAGATCTTCACCACAGATTTCTACCCCTGTCTGTTTGTTGGCAGAGGCCCTGAGGTCATGTTAAAACTCATTTCGAAGACCAGGCGATGCTCCTTTCATTTAGAACTAAGACTTGAAATCTGTCCATTGTTTGAAAGGAAATGAATAGACACGTTACATCAGTTCAAATGCACTCGTCTTTCGCTAGACTTATTGTGTGTTATTGCTGTTGCCTACTGAGCCGTTGTGATTTGCCTCTTGGCGCTCCTGGCCCGAGTGGGGTTAGAAATACACATTGCTGGATTATAGGGGATGTTTAGATTTATCTTCGGTGGCCAGGTGATTCAGGCGCGAGGGAAGCCGAGCGTTTAGCTTGATGCCTAATGCTAACATTGCGCGAACAATAGCCGAAAGAGTCTGGTTTTGGCTTCGTAGTGGTTTAATCTTTAACAGATTAGTTTATGATACTGAGAGGCAAGCGTTTGTGTAGGATGATGCATGTACGTATATAGGAAAAGTACTCTCTCGTGGCCCTGTCAATGTACTGTGCCACCGTTCTCTAGAGAGTCGCAGCTTTCGGCTGACGTTCGAACAGGGTTGTTTCCCAAATACTGTTGGAGCTGACAGAGTCATGGTGAATGAAGCTTGATAGGAGTCTTTCTTGTTCTGCATCATTTTTAGTCACGTACTTGTATTTAATGTTTACTGAACACAACAAGCAGTCATTAAAGGGCACCTCTGAGTGACATGCCAAAAACGATAAATTGTAATACGGCAAACTGAGTAATTTAAAAGGCATCTGGAATGCCAGTAGTCTGCGTCACAAGGAAAAAGGATATGAAGGTGTGAACAGCACCAAGTTGGCAAGGACAGTGATCAGTGGCGGAAATCTGGGATCACAAGAAAAGCGCGGAATTCTTGGCTTCTGAGAGAGTACTAGCTTCTCAAGAAGGACTCAACTGTGTGGATTTAGAGACTTGAAACTGTAGCAAATTGTTGATGAAACTGACCTCGCTTTCTTTGAATTATCTGTTGAACCTCTGTTAATTTGTGCATGATTTTGAGGGCGGAGGGGGGGGGGGAAATGACAACCTGGTTCCCGGACATCCATCGTAAATTATACATGCATAACGAACTTGTAGAATGGCTACATAACTAGGTTTTATCACAAGTAGATAAACTTTTCTAGGTTTTGTGTTCCGATTAAGCACAGCAAAGTTCTCTGTCTTGTGAAGAAAAGTAAAAATAATTCATACTCATGGATTGTACAAAAAGTAAGGCATTCGCTTTTCTCGTGCTGAACTAACACATGAAGTCTTCCAGTTGGCTCGTCTTGAAAACACAGGCGTGTCTGTCTGGTCCAGTCGCGTAGGAATGTGGAGATGTAGGTAGCAAGACGTATGTTGGCTCGTGTAGTTGTGTTTTAACAACAAACAACACAAGAAATGAACAAACAGCAACTAGTAACGTACGAGAAAAATTTAAAGTTGTGCATTTGAAAGAAGCACGATTGGGAAATATTTTACTTGTTTCTATCTGTCCAACTCTTTCGATCAGAGTACCTTTCTGGAACCTGACTGCTGCTCACTTCGTCAACTTCCTCGCCTCTTATGAAACCTGCTGTATACTACCGCATTACAAATGCCACAACTACATTCTGTTTTGAACTCGACAAATCCAGCATACATTCTTCTTCTTCTTCTTCTTCCTCCTCCTCTTCCTCCACATCCTCCTCCTCCTCCTCCTCCACATCCTCCTCCTCCTCCTCCACATCCTCCTCCTCCTCCTCCTCCTTTACAGATGGCACTGCAGTCCATTACAGACCTTCGCCGCATTAATGTAAGTCTGCATGCTCATACAGTACTTATTTAAACCTTTAAAGCATAGTGGTAAGTATGTGCACCACGTGCTTAACATAACTATTCTACATTTCACCCACAGTATATTTACGTTTTGTGTTCTTCTCACAACAAACAACGACTACGTCTTAACCGGCTGGTCTGTCTAGTTAAAATGTAGTGTGCTTGTCCTAGAGTGGCGTAGGAACTGAACCTCTCTATACAACCCGGATTAATTTTAGTTTTCGAAGGGTTAAGTTAATTTGAACATGATTCTTCCACCTTCGTCAAAATAAGTACGGCATTTGTCCTTCAAGTTTCCAGACTAGAACTTCGTGTGAATCTCTCGTCTTTTTCATAAATCCTGTGCGTTTTTGCCAATCACTTCCACCTTGATTTGATCACACAATGTTGGTGGCTGGTACAAATTATTACTGTCGTCACTGTGCAATATTCTTCTTGATGAGGTTTGGCGATATTTCTCAATGCGAGAAGGCCAACAGGCTTCAGAAGGAGCATGTTTTCCCCATTCTGAAGAAGGGTTAAAAAGGTTTGAGATTAATCAAAAATATTACAGGCTAATACACGTTAATGTACACAAAATATGGCTGTTCATAGGAGCGGGGTACTACGGTTATCTCCAAACAATTAGTGGAAGTAAATAATGAATTAAAAAACGCCATTTTTAAATTTTTACTCTGAGGCATTTTGTACAAATTGTACAAAAATTCAGCATACACTAATTTAAATGTTGCAATGAAGAATGTGATATAGCCGGACCGTCTACTGAATATCCGCCAGAAGGATAGAAACATATCGTGAGGAATGAAAAATGATGTACTCTAAATAAGTGCTGATAGACGTTTAGACACTTGTTAGGCACGCAAATACTGTGCAGCACGGAATGAGCCACAGAAAACTAATTCCTTATTTCTCGCACTTCACAGCAGAGTGGACGGTTTCGTACCCTTTTATAAATTATTTCTTGTAGTAATAGCCCTTATATAGAACTAAACTACATAACTAACTAACTAACCAACCAACCAACCAACCAACCAACTAACCAACCAACCAACCAATCAACCAACCAACCAACCAACCAACCAACCAACCAACCAACCAACCAACCAACCAACCAACCAGCCAGCCAGCCAGCCAGCCACTCCATGGAGCAGACACCTTCTTGAAAAGCTAACAGTTTCTCAGCTAGACAAGAAATTCACCGCATTTTATGGAACCCGGAGGTTGATTACAGCATTCACAAGAGCCCGCCAGCTGTCCCTATCCTGAGCCACCTCAACCTTATATGTAGAACAGTCAACATAAGTATCTTGAGTTTCCGAAATAAGAAAATACTCGTAAAATTGTTACATTAGATATTGAGACTTTTTTTAATTGTTGGCAGGAAGTTTCTGGCTGTTACCATGTCACGAAAATCACGTAGGCTGTGTAGGTCAGGTCCAAGTATCGAGATTTTTATTGTCATTGTTCATTGCATTTACTAGTAAGATTCAATACGTTGATGCATATGGATGGTAGATATGGATGAACTGAAAGCACTGTTAGGTGAATTCAAGTAGTAGTCAGTGACGGGTTTTAGGACTACCGGTAATAAACTCTGTCAGTAAATTTAATATGATACATCCCGTTGTGCGCATGGAATAAAACAAACTAGTATATATGTTCCAGGAGCCGCGGTGGCGCAGTTGGTTGAGGTGCTGCGCTAGAAACCGGAAAGTCGTGGGGTCTATTCCCGAGGGTATCATTGGAATTATTCATTGACATAAACCTTTCGGTCGTACTATGGCCCTGGGGTCGACTCAGCCTCTAACAGAAATGAGTACTAGGAATATTTCCTGGGAGAGGGGGTAAAGGCGGCCGGTGCGTTCCTTACCACCTTCAAGTGCCGATTGTATAGAAATCTGGGAGCCTCGACCTCCTGGAACCCTAAGGGCCTGTCCAGGCCTGTAATGGGACTGCTTTACCTTTACCTTTACTATATATGTTCCGTTCAGCACATGTATTAACCAAATTATTTTCGCACTACATGTTTCGGTCTTTCGACCATCATCAGATGTAAGAATAATTTGGAGTACAGGTTTTGTTGAACGGAAAATATACACTAATTCATTTTAAGAAACTCTGGTTATGATCAGGCGAGTGATTTAAAACACCATCTGAATAACTGGCTCCGAAAATATCACAGTTAGAACCCGAAACCTCGGAGTTACTTTCGCCTCACTTCTTTGCATCACTGTTGAAAGAGACTTAGGAATTTTGACCCTGTGAATCCGTTACATGAAATCTGGTCTTTATACTCAACTTGGTGCTCTTTCCTAATGTTTAGCCCCAAATCTGGAGAAACATGCAGTACAGTATTCTGTGTGATAGGTGGTTCAAAATAATATACTAGGCATCACTGAGATAAGCTGTTATTTAGTTTCAGTTAAGTTGACCAAATAGCCTGATAGCTGAACGTCACAATAAACTAGCGTAATTGTACAGCCCCTTTACTAGAAAATTCTAAATAACGAAATTAATACAACAAAGCATGGCTTAGTCCTTTGGCAGTTCTTTTGCCTTTTAAAGCATTGTTATTCTAATAGCTTGTCTGTTTATAAAATCTTTGTTCTTCAAACAGCTGTCTGTTCCCCTCAGATCCGGTTAGGTATGCTCCAACATATACTGTGTCCTCCCTTCTAGTGCTAAGCTTCAATAATAAAAGCTTTGTTATTGAAAGCCCAAAGAGAAACATGGAGTCCTGTTGAAACAGTAGACCATGCCATAAGTTGTATTTTTTTAAAGTTCGTTAAAAGGAATATTTTATGTCTTTCAATTAGCTGTATGCAGTAGCGGTGTCGGGGTGCACTAATAAAATTCATAAGTTATTAATATTTGGTCCATAAAAAAGAAATATGCATCGCCATGCAACTTTTTATTTTCTCTTCTGTGCGTGGGAATGACTAAAGGAGCGTTTTATAGCCTTTACCCAAACGATGTGGCCGATTAAAAAACACATTATTACGGATGAATTCACAGGTATTCCATTTGTTACGATTCCAACACCAGCAGTAGGATTTCCGGACGACTGCGAGTCGAGGCTTGCATACTGCCAGAGACCGAGTTAAAAATCTTTGAAATTCAAAAGTGAGTTTTAAATGTTCTTTTCCTGTATTCTTTTATTGCCCTTATGTTGTCTGTGTTATGATGTGGAGTACAATATCCCTAAACTCTGTGGTCAAGCACGTTCTTAACTGTGAAGTGGGCAGCTGGCATTCGATGTCGAGTAAGATCATTGATCTTTTTGCGTATTCCATCACGTCCTATGCCAGGGACGTCCAAATCGCTACCCGCTAAGTTGTTTTATGCGACCCGCGGCAACGTTTGTGACGTGTAGAAAAAGCTATCCCATTCCAGACCTGGACAGGTCCTTAGGGCTTCAGGAGGTTGAGGCTGGCAGAATTTCTAGACAGTCGGCACATGAGGGTGGTAAGGATGTCAGACGTACGCATCGGCCGACTTTACCCCCAGGAAATAGCCCTGGTACTCATTTCTGTCAGAGGTTGAGTCGACCCCAGGACCGTACTTCGGCCGGAAGGATTAAGTCAATGAAAAATCCCAATGACCCAATCAGGAGTTGAACCCGCGACCTTCCGGCTTGTAGCGTAGCGCCTCAACCAACTGCGCCACCTTGTTGTAAAGTATACATATATATAATTGTATGTATAGTTTATATGTGTATACACACGTCATAAAAATTACAGAATAATTTATGAAGTAAGGATGCAACTCCGTGTGATCTTTACACTTGCGTCCCTTGAAACAGACCACATTAACGGTTATGGCCCTTTGCCAGAAAAGGTTTGACACCCCTGTCCTATGCCATACATTGGTCCTGTACGAACTTGAACAGCTGAAGCAAAAACACTGGTACTTCAACGCTGTGACCTGGGCTATGTAGGGGTACGTACAAGTCGGATGTATCAACATTGTGACCGCTCGTCTGTACACGCGCACTGCTGTTCGTAAGACTTCTCTGCATCTACATCTGGCTGGCATGACCGAGGTAGTAATACAGAAATACTTCTGTTGTTACCACCCTTATGGCACAAAGTATTCATGTAGCTAACTCAGCTGGCTTTGTTCTTATGAAACCCGGTATATCGTCACCGTCGTGTTACTGTTTTGCGGTACCTCACTCCAGCTTGCTCCTTAACAACATGTTTCTGTAAATTAGCTTCCAATACGTATACTGCTTCACCTACGCTTGTGTTTTGTTCCGTATTCCAATGTTTTGGGCTTTCGAAATGTTTGAGAACAAATAGCAGTGTCATAGGACATACGTCACTGTGATTTTTAATGATGTCACTAACCGTGTACTTCGTAAAACAGTGCAAATGATATAAGTAGAAGTGGGGAAAAAGTTCAGAACAGTCTGTGAGTTTCCTGTTTGCGTGTGTTTATGCAGGCCTGCTATTTAGTTCCGAAGGCAAACAAGTCAGTTCTGTCAAGCGATATGATGCAGGAGAAAGTAGTTCTCAAAACATTTGTCGTATATAAGTTATAGGAATGTTACTCGTCAGGAACATTATTTATAAAAGTGGACAATTCAGAGTAATAAATCCCTTAGAGATTAGAGAATTTTCTGGTTTGATGACTGTGAAGTGTGTGACGTCACCTATTAGAATAATTTTGCCGAGGATGTACATGCTTTTACGTACTTGAACAAATGGTGGTCGTCTATTTGGCTTCTGTGCCGTGTGTTGCACCAGCCGATCCCAGTGGCCACGCGGTCTAAGGTGTAGGTCTGCGGCCGACCGTTTGCTGGGATCGTGGGTTCGAATCCCACCGCGGGCATGGATGTTTGTCTTGTACAGTGTTTGTGTTGTCAGGTACAGGTCTCTGCGACGGGCCGATCCCTCGTCCAGAGGAGTCCTACCGGCTGTGGTGTGTGTCTGAGTGTGATCAAGTGAAAAATAAACAACCTCGACACCAACTGTGAGTAGGTAGAAGAGGTAACAACTACGTGTTGCACCACTACACAGTGCAGATCAAAAATCGCCGTGCAAACCAGAAAACTTATAGGCCTACCTGAACTGTTTGTAACTAACCAACCAACTAACTAACTAACTAACTAACTAACTAACTAACTAACTAACTAACTAACTAACTAACTAACTAACTAACTAAGTAACTAACTAACTAATTTATTTCATGGAGCAGAGTTAGTCAAGAAATTTCCAGCGTTTTATGGAATCCGAGTGTTTAGTACCGTGTTCACAAGAACCCGCCACTAGTTCGTATCCTGAGCCAGATCAATTCAGTCCACACCCAAGCAGTTGCTTTAAGATCCATTTTAATATTATCCTCCCTTAGGTTTTCCAAGCGGTCTCATTCCCCAGGTTTCCCTGCCAAATCCCTGTATGCACCTCGTCTCTCTGCCACACGTGCCACGTGCTTTGCCCCTTTATTTTTTCTTGATTTTATCACCCGAATAATGTGTGGCGACGAGTACATACTCGTACCATGAAGTTCCTCATTATGGAACAAAGATATTATCTTAACTAAATGGTTTATGCAGATTTGTCTTTGTGTGGGAATCATGCTGCGTAAATAATTTCGTGTGCACGAATGTGTAATAGGACGAATCAACAAGATTTGACAAGTCTGCCACAGTTGAGAAGTCTGCCAAACTGTAATGTGTCCAGATGAGGCCTGTTACTGACAGACCTAACTGGCAGTCAAAATAACTGACTACGGAGAACTAAATAGCTGAAGTATTGACTGCGGTGATAAGCAGAGGAGATATCACACAGCATTAGGATGTAAATTTTAGTTTTGTGTTTCAATAATTATACTGATGCAAATGAAAGTTTCGGATTTTACTGAGACTTACAGGACTCACGAATACGGCTGTGTATGTATTCTCTTTTTCCTTCGATAAGTTGTTTTTCAGAAATCTGATTGAGCTTCATTTGGATGTCATGTGAAGTACAGGTGCGGCCAAAATGAAAATAGCTCTTCAAATTGTAGTGATTTTTACCAATGTAAAATTTCATCGAAATTTCCTAAGTAATTTTGAAGATGATATTGAAGGTGTTATAAAAAGTTCCTGAAATTTACGTAAGTGAACAGATGAAAGTAATAAATGCCGGTTTACTCTGAAGTCAACAACAGATAATTTCGCGCCATTTGGAGTTTGCCAGACTCCTGAAGATCTGTAAGAAGATATGGACGAGCTTGTTTCATACAGTGTGTGTGTGTGTGTGCGTGTGTGTGTGTTTTCTGAAACTAGTGAAGCAAACAGATTCATAATTATCCTTCTCATTTTTAGGCACGTTGGCAGAATGGCGAAACGCGACTATTAGCTTCGTCATGTCTCTCTCTCCGTCCGTCCGTCCATCCGGCCGTCCTTCCGCATGGAGTAACTTAGCTTCCACTGGAGTTGGTGTTTGAGTAATTTCGAAAATCTGTCGAGAAAATTTAAATTTCATTAAAATCTGACAAGAATGACAGGTATTTTAAATGAAGACGTATTTATATTTGTGATAGTATCTCGCTGAGTTGTTCTTAGAATTATAAATGTTTCAGACAAAAGTTGTAGAGGAAATCAAAACGCACACTTTATGTTCAGTAACGTTTTTCCGAAAATCGTGCCGTTTATGATATAATGTGGAAAAATATGGTAGAGAAAGACAGGCCGCAGATGACAATATAAGACGGCGCATTCGCTTTGCATGCTGGATAACTAAGGCTACAACACACAGTCAGAATATTTAATACTTACTGTTTTTCCACGGCAACAGTAGTTACGCGAACGCTCCTTAATGTCACGTTCTGTAGAACAAATTCAAATGCAGGCTGGCAGGCGCAGACTGGGGTAACCTATCTCGGCCATATAGCTTGATATAGGGGCTGATAAATTAAAAACTTGCACCCAAACAACCCCTGCTCTCTACGGAGTTATGAAATCGAAACGATGTCATAAACATTGGAAAACAATAATTCGTAAGGCGAGCTCTAACAACATATCTCTCCCCCTCTCCCAGTTCACCCCCAGCATACCATCTCATTACAATAAACTATTCTGCTCTCATTCTACCCCGCCATTTTGCTTTGGTCCCTTCTTGTCCCAAGTATAGCAGAATAAATGTAACCCAATGTCCATAGCTCACTCAGCAACCGCTGGAAAATTGTGGCGGGTTGGGTCTGGCGGTTTTTCTAATAAAAATCACCATCTCTTTTTACAAACAACCATTATATCTTGTGGCGTAAGGCAGCAGAATTTTTTAGTTAGCTGTATTGTTAGTCCGTGTGACTGCGACGTGTAAGGGGTCCAAGTTTTATGTGCCAATTATATCCAGTTTCAGTACCAAATATGCGTGTTATTAGGAAGTAAATGCACGATGTTTTGTATCTAATGGTGATTGATGTAACGCGTTAATTACACTGGGCGTCAGGTATAGAAGTGGCCAGCGCACAGTGACCGCTCTCTCGATATTGCAAGCACGTAAATGGAAGTAAAAGTGGGATTTCGCTTGGGAAAACTGGGAGACTTGCAGTTGACAGTTGTTAATGTGGACCGTGATTCACTCTCACCCGACCGTCAGACCGAGTAAAATGTTACCTCAGTCAAATTTTTTTTTTGTAAATTAACTGTCGTATTTGTGGAGTTGTAGGAGGAAGAGATATAGAAAAGTACTGGTATTTGTAATGTGAAATAATTTGTAAACATGTTAGAAGTGTAGAGCCGGTATAGTGACTAGGGAAAGGGGTGGAAATCGTGATTCGACTCTCGGGAGGTGTAAGAAATGTGTATCTTCTCCAAAGGGTCAGGATCGGCTGTGGACCCCACCCAGCCTGCTGTTCAGTCTACACCGGGGGCTCTTTTCCGGGACGTAAAGTGGTCGGGGAGTGAAGCTGACTACTAACCTCCATCGAATGACGAGGTTTAGAATGAACGGAACTACAGCTCCACGTCCCCGTATGCCTTCCTGGCGTGCGCGGGACAACTGTAGCTTCAACTTTATGCTAGACATATAAAACACAGACAATATTTAAGTCTGAAAGAGAGAAATTGTTCTAGTTTGTCCTGTACATACACTGATTGATTAATTATTATTAATAATTATTCAAGCAGCTATCACATGTAGCAAAGTCATTCTTCATGCTCGAGTGGTAACTCATATAGTCAAGAAATTCTTCGCTTCTTGTGTAACACTTAAAAGTGTATTACCATGTTGGCAACTACCCACTACCGGTCCTTATCCGAAGCCAGATAAACGCAGTCCACAGCATCGCTCCCTGTTTGTCTTCCAGAAACTTATTTCACCGTTATTCCCCCCTCTACGGCTTGGCCTTCCCAATTTTGCAACTTACGTGTATTCACCTATTCCTCCTCCTCCTCCTCCTCCTCCCTTCTTCTTCTTCTTCCTCCTCCTCCTCTTCCTCCCTTCTTCTTCTTCTTCCTCCTTCTCCTTCTTCTTCTTCCTCCTCCTTCTCCTTCTTCTTCTTCCTCCTCCTCCTCCCTTCTTCTTCTTCTTCCTCCTCCTCCTCCCTTCCTCCTCCTCCTCCTCCTCCTCTTCCTCCTCCTCCTCCTCCTCCTCCTCCCAAGCACTACAGTGCGCTATGGACCAGTACATTCCTCGTCCGTTCCTTCCGGTTTCTCCCCAGTCTATGAAAGTTTCTTACTCCCATTATCTTCAGATCCTCTTCAACCTCATCAGCCCATATTTTTCGTTGTCCTCCTCTTTTCCTTATGCCCTCCATTCTATCATTCACTACTTGTTTTGGCATTCTTTCGTTATTCATTCTTTAATTGTGTTCACTGCATCTTAAGCTGAGCGAATTTGTAAATTTTACAGTATCTCCCACGTGGAATGTGTCCTGTACCTCCTTATTTTTTATTATTCTCTAGCTTTATTCTTCTTTTATGGGACCATAAATTTTCTTTCTTTCGAAAGGCCTAAGAGCATTTACTTTTCTGAAGTCATTACTCATGTTCCTGCCGCGTAGCTTAGGATGGGTCGCATTAAAGTTGTGTAAATTTTTAATTTAATATTTCGGGACCACAGTTTAGTTCAGGAAAGTTTATCGTGTGCTAAGCATGGACGGTTTGCTCTCGTACTTTAGAACGAATGTCTGTCCGTATTCCATTTCCGTTTATGTAGAACTGATCCCAAGTACGTGAAGCTGTCAGACCTATCAATTAAAAACATCTATTGTTATGTCATGGGGATATATTTTTACTTGTTTAGGAGTCACCTTCATGTACTTGAGTTCCTCTTCATTAATTCTTAATCCCATTATTTTTCATTCAGTCTGAAATGCAGATAATATTTCTGAACAGGTTTGAATGTTTCTAGTGACCAAAAGGGTACATTCAGCATAAGCACATAGTTTGGAAACTTACATAGACTAACATACTCAATTTTTATTAATTTCCTAGTCAGCTGATCGGCGTTTAATGGTCATGGGCAGTCGCACGGCCACTGCACTAGCGTTCCGCTTCAGAGCGGTCCTAAGTTCAGTTCTCGGTCCATATACCACATGTAATGAGCAGGTTTTGTGATACTGTTCATTTCGATCAAGCAAGTATTCACATCTGTTTTTCCGTATTTCGTTGTGCCATATGTAATTAGCGTCGCATTCGACATACCTTGATCTAAAACTGTCGTTAGATAAACCTGGATTAAGGCTCGATTAGTAAATTATTGTTCTATTTACTTCATATTCTTAGAAAGTGATAGTTATCGTGAGATTCTGGCTTATTCTAAAGGTTTCAGAACAATATGGGGTACCATATTCTATGTATCTATTTGTGGGCCTATAGAATTAACCTGACATCTTACTGCCATTAACTTCCAATACCAAATTTACGTATTTGCAACATAGGTAAATATTAGACTTGTGCCTTAAGGCGCGTTAATATCTCAGCGGGGCGTCTGTTAAAATCTCTTCATGTGTCCGTCCGTCCGTCCTTTTTCTTACAGTCCACAAGTGTTACATTGTGATTATATCGGAACTGTGATTAAGAGTAGATATTGTATTTTTTATGCCCATCGCTTTGAGGCATTCATCCAACACACTCTGTCACCCAGTGTACGCAGAATTATATGGCAGTGCATGGCACAGTCCTTCTCCCAGCTTGAGACTTCCCACGTGTTTTGGGCAGGAAGTTCATAATGGGCCTACCATCAGTGCATAATTAGGAGGTTATATCTGTCTGTTCATATGTCTGCACCTTTCAACTCCAAACCTTTTGTACACATTTGGATTGAATTTTGTACTGGGAGGACAACACAGAAGGTTGTCATATAATTTTATTCTTATCTGTCAGATATAAAACCCTGCTGTGCAGTATCTGAAGGTCTGACAGCGGTGTTTATGAAGGTTCGAGTCCTCTGGGATGTGAGACTGGGTGGAGTAATATATCCGTGTCTACGTAACATCTAGCTGCCATTCTCTTTAGGGTGCTAAATACTGGTGATTGCATGCAGCAGTCAAAATGCAAAAAACAAGATTGTTAAACCAGAGTATTTTATCCTATTTGAAAGGGATAAGCTTGCGTGATTTAGATCAGTGGCATTAGACACAACAGAAAACGACGTGATGAAAACAGTGTTTGATATTTCCATTGCAGAATTGCATGGGCAGTAAATGAAAATAGAAGTCAGGGATGGATGTGAAGTCGAAAGGAACACAAAGTTGTCGGTACTTCAAGTGACTACTGAACTAAAACGTAGTACTACATTGACGTGAAAACAGTAAAATCTAAACCCCAGGTTGGTGGAGGTCGATGTTTTTCAGTTTCAAGTCTAGCTTTTTTCAACTAATAAAATGCTTTCACATATTTACACAATTTACGTATGATAAAATTATGAATGCGCAGTAAGAGACATAATTTACTTTCATCCAAGGATTTACGTAACAAAATTAATCAGTTCTGTAGGCCTATGTTAGGAGCCGCAGTAGCGTAGGCGGTTTAGTGACTAGGCTGTGGCTGCAACTCGCCTTCATCAAGTGCCGAGGTTAAGAATGAGTGGCTCTGTACTTCTGCTCCCCCTGTGTACCTTCATGGCGTAGACAGGGACAGCTATACTTTCATAGGTGTTTGTTCGTTTGCTTGTTTGTTTGTTTGTTCGCGCGCGTGTGTGTGTGTGTGTGTGTATTAAGCATTGGTAAGTTGCAGAGTACGTCTTTATTCTTATAAATCAGTAGGGTATAGTGACGGGCTTCTTAAGTTTGTCAATCGACAGTAGGGCTACTTAGTGCAAATAGGGAGTATTTAAAAATTAAATATCTTTAAGACGTGAATAACCCTATACACACAGGGAAATGAGATGCTTGTAAAGATATGGGAGTACGGATAATGTTGGCAGCACTTTAGATTTCCTTTCGTGCTTTTCTGGTCTGATGAAGGAACATGACGTATTCTGTACGTGAGTGATGTGCTTGTTTGTGGAAATTTCATTGTCTTAAGACCAGCTGAAATTCCACGCACTTTCTGAGTGGGCCCGGAGGTAACAGGCACAATGAGAACATTCCAGGAAGTCGTGTATAATTAGGCCTGCATCTATATTATGAAACGTATTTTCTCTGTTTTTTAATCTTGTACTCCATTAATGTTTTAAATGGAATAAAATTTCGCTGATGGCAGATTCGGTCTATGAACACAAAAGCTTTGTTAACAATTTATGAAAGAACCCGTGACGAAATATTTAATAGTCTTATGAGCTCAGGAGTATGAAGGTGGAAAAAATCAGTTAGGCTACTAAATTCATTATGTCTACTCTGAAGGTATAATCTTATTATCTCTTTATAAAAAAACAAAGGAGACATTGCCTGTACCACAGGAATTAGTTTTGTTACAAGAAACATATCATTCCATGATTTGTGTAAGCATATATAATTATTAAAATATCTTCACTTTATTTTTGTGATCAGCTGAGATATAATTTGACTTTCTATTAGTAAGAAATAGCAGAAATTTATACAGAAGGAATTCAGCTTATTGAAGCCATCAATTCCTATTTATCTTCGTGGGTAATAACCAAATGGAATTCAGGTCGCCGATCCCAGTGGCTGCGCGGTCTAAGGCGTAGGTCTGCGGCCGAGCGCTTGCTGGGATCGCGGGTTCGAATCCCATCGGGGGGCATGGATGTTTGTGTCTTGTGAGTGTTTGTGTTGTCAGGTAGAGGTCTCTGCGACGGGCAGATCCCTCGTCCGGCGGAGTCCTAGTGACTGGTGTGCGTTTGAATGTGATCAAGTGAAAATAAACAATCTCGACACCTAATGTGAGTGGGTAGAAGAGTGAAGGACTACGAAACGACGAAATTCAGGCCAGTTCAAATCACTTCGTTATTATGAATGTGGGGAACAACAGCCGTAAGGATAATTACAGGCATCACAGGAACATAAGACCAAATGCATCACATAATGACGAACAAAACAAAGCACACTGCAAAAGTATAAGATCAAATTACATCAAATAACATACACTGTGACCGATATTAGGGTAGTTAAAATAACAGATCGTAAATCGATACCAGTTTGATCCTGAATATTCCGATGTCTCTAAAGACGGCTTTACAGGTGATGCGCATTTAGCAAAGTAGAGCTACGACGTATAAAACCGGCATTAAACGAACTTAATAATAATAATAATAATAATAATTTATTACATTGACATATTTTTCAGTAAGCGTCTCTATCATAATATCAGCGAAAATTAAAGTCGTCTGTGTCCACACCTTTAAGGCATATGGGCGCAACAGAAATAAGTACAGACCCACTGATTCCCAACCGATGCTCTAGAGGTAGGTGAGTGGTCAATTTAATGCCCCCACGGCTTTGCCTTCGGGAAGGATCGCCAGTACACATGGAATTGCAGGCAGAGTGGCCTCAGAGCCAGTCTTAACGTTTTGGAGCTACCAGGCTTCGAAACTCGGATCTTGCAGCAGGTGGCCTAGTCTCATCTATTGTAACTTTAAATTTAAAAATTTATTTAGTTTATGAGCAAGTTTTACTATAAATTTAAACCCATTTTAAAGGCTTTTCGAAAATAAGGAGCTAGTGTGTTTCTGCAGTAAAGTTTAAAGCCTCTTGTTGTGACGGCCATGGCGATGTCATTGATATCTCCAGTCCGTTAATTCGTGTCTTCGCAACCCAAAACTCTAGAACCTAATTCATTAATATCTCCTAAGCTACACCTACAGATCCTGAAGTGTTGACTTCCTGGAGGATTTCTTACCAAATGTAGTGGTATTGCGCTTATTCTGCTTCGTGCATGCGTGTGTAGAAAATTGTAGTGTTATCTGATGTTAATGGAGTGACTCCATCCAGCGTAGTTGTATGTGAGAAACTGACTGTCCCTTTGAATGCCAAATAAAATGTTTTATTTTGAAGAGAGTGGGTATAATAAATTCATCTGTAATAAAAAAATAAACCGTTTCCAGTGTCTATTACAGTTACAATAATTTATACTGTTTAGTAATTTTAGGTAAAGTTAGAGAATAAACAGTTGTTTTACGTCGGTTGATGAAAAAATTCCAAAATATACCGTCGTATTTACAGTGTCGGAAGAATCCTGTGGACGGGTGTAAGTTATCCATGGGCACTTAAGTTTACATCCTGCCATTAATGTGTTCATTAATCACACCTAGCCACGATGAAGTATAGTTGATAGTTAGGCAGCGTGTACTCATTTACTCGTTATAAATTACAACCTGCAGTAGGCTACATGGGCATTGAGTAGAAGAGGGTCCATGATAAACAGGTGTAGCGGGATTACTATCCGCGCCACACGTGTATTTTATGATGATCATCAGTTTTTTTGTGCATGTATCTATGCGGATGTTCAAGTAGGAGATTACAACAGGCGATATAAGCAACGGAAACGCGCTGTCTTGTTTGGTGAACTGGAGAAAGCAGTGTGCAGTTAGTTGTTGTTTGCAATTAGAAATAGGGGAAGGGGCGCAGATAAGATTGAATTACCTGACAGCGTATGCCATAAATCAGTTATAAATGCTGTTGTGAGTAAGCTAATATAAAATGAACACGCCATGGCTCGTAACATCGGCTGAGGAGTGAATCGTTAACCCTTTAAAGACGAAGCGTGAACCATTTTATTTAAAGGCGGTTCGTACCGCGCAGTAAACACTTTTTATCTCGGTTATAAAAACGAATTAGTTTGGATTATATAGGGCAAAACTCGCTGTTTGTTCTGAAATAAATACAAAACGCATAAGTAAAGTGTGGGCAGAGTGTACAATTTTTGAATATTAAACCTGTTGGTGCATTAGATAACCAGTAAACTTTAAAAGGTTAAGAACGTGCTTATTGTGACGAATGTGGACTGATGTACACATATCAGAAGCTCCTCTGCTTTAATGGGGAGGGTGCAGCTGCAGGGTGCCAATAAATTCCACTTTAACAAACTTAGGCAGCTCAGTCAGAACAGTGACTAGGCTACGAGCTAGGTGACCGGAGTATAGAGGCTCTGTTTCCATCACGGACAGAGACTTTCTCTTTCCACAGCTTCAGCACCGGCGGTAGGGTCAACACAACCTCATATTCTGTTGGGCAACGAGAAGTCTTGCGTCGGGGGCAAATAGGCGCAAGATCTAGTACCGAAGTTAAGAATGCGTGGAGTTATACATCCGCCGTCACATGCTTCTCCATGGCGCCGTGCTTAATTAAATACAGGGGCAGTAATTACCTTCACTTTATAAAGACCACTTCTAAGCCGCCCCGTTTGTGTCATAAGGAAGTGTTGGTGTTCACATGTCGTAATATATATATATATAATAGTGTGCGATGCAAGTGGTCAGTTTTCGTGAAAGTGAGTATTAATGCCCCACTATTAGAAGCTTTCTCAGTTACACATAAACACACGTAGACCTATTTGGAGCTATTTATCTATGAATTCCGCAATAATTTAAAGGCGACCATTTGAACTCTGTTATCAATGTAGCGGTTTGTACATTCAAAACGGCAATAGCGCCTGCGTACTGGCGCTATGTATGTTGATGTATGATGACGTAACTTACATAATATCTCAACATGCTGCGTCATGAAGCTGTGTTTTAACAATGTTAATAACTGGGCTTGTGTACTTTAAGTGTTCAGTGTGTTCCCCTGATGATGGTGTGCTAGTACACCGTAACATGTTGGGACTGTTGCGAAGTTTCCACTTAAATTGTTTTAATTGTGTACGATTTGGTGATAATATATGTTGCTGTAACAGTACGTACACGGAATGGACAATTTTAAGATAGACATGGATAGCGGGTCTTCCAGTTTCATCCCGATGGCTTGCGCCGTATGTTAAATAAAACACGAGGTATTGCTGTATCATATTTGACAGTCAGCCTGTAAAGTTAGGTTGCCTGGAAGGTTAGAAGAAGTTATGCGTCTGAATGACACAGTTATGCCTTACCAATTTAATGTCATTTGAAACTCAGGTTATACCTCAACGTTCGTGAGAATACCTACAATTAAATTACTTGTGGTGGGTTCTTATGGCAAGCCTCATAATTCCCTAGTAGGACTCTTCATCTGTTGGTTGTCACTGCTTAAAATTAATTTTGAGATAAACCTACCTGAAAAGTACTAAGGTCAAGCTTTCCGCAAGGTCTCTGCCATAATAAGCAACAACACAGCAGAAACCGTAACATTCATGTCCACAGCTAACATTCGAACCACGATCTCAATGCGCGTGCACCTGTAAAAAAAGGGAGGGGGGTCATCTGGATAGGCCCCTGCCGTGGTTGAATAGTCCACTGCAAAGTATAGATCTTTCTTGGCGGTTTTCACAACAAATGAAACATCGGAAATACAGATAGCTGCCGTGGAGTGTGCAGTTAACCTTAGCAGTGGTTTACACAGGGGTAAGCCGACAATCCTTTGCTTGTGACCGGTAACTGATGCATTCCAGTTAAAAATACATTGGGCTGAAGTGCAGTCGTGTTTTGTGCGTGGGAGACAATACAGTCACTTTATGTAGTGTTCTGTACGGTTACAGCTGTGCGCAAATTTGACTTTAGGATTGTTACAAACGGAGCGCCTAATAAATGGCGACCAGTAGAACGAAAGTCGTGCAGTAGTCGAGACTCCTGTAATTTCCCTCTAAGCTGCGCGAGTGCGCGGCCGCTCATTAACTGAAATGCTCCTGCGTACACTGAATTGTTGCCGCGCAGCTGGAATTTTTCAATTTTCATTGTAAATGGTCTTATTATGCATAATACAATAAAAACTTTTAAAGTACCGTGCAGTCGTCAGGGCGTGTAAAAATTTTCTGCTCAGAACAGTAGAAGATCCGCGCAGCTGTAGAAAAGATTAGAGGGAACGTTGGACTCCTGTTTTTTTACAGGCTCTAAATGTTTTTCCCCGACCGTCGTCGCGAGTGTTAAGGGACTCTACACACGCTATGCAGGTCAACTGCAGTCCCTTGAGTAAAAGTATCTACATTCGTATACTGGCAATGTGGCCAAATTACGAGATGCCGATCTCGTCTCTAAGTGCTAGGATTCCAAATGTGATGTCAACACTGACATCACTCAACTGATTTTTCCACTGCACCGACTGTGTCATGTATGTTACAGTATAACCCTTGGGTTTGCTATCCTAAAAACTAACTTCTAATGCCATTTTTTGTAAGTAACGAACAAGCATCAAAACAGAAACCCAATATATCATGATTCAAATCGTCTAGAAAGATTAAAGATACATTAATCCCTCCTGCCGTATATTATTCCTGTTTTTAATGACTTGAGGATGATGCATTGCGAACAGTCAAGATAAATTTACATTCCGCCCTTCAGAAATTTCCGATCCATCATCGAAAGTGTCAAAAGAGCGACGTGGGATAAAACTACCTAGCACACACTGCAATTCGGGAGAGGATTGTGCCCTGACGGAGAATTCCGAACGCCCCTTAATACTTTGTCTCGCAGAGTCGATCACAGGAATTCTATGTCTTCGTCATACTTGTGGTTGTCTTTGTTTTAACGTTGTCGTTTGTGGCTATAAAAATTCGGCTCTAAAAGAAACATAAATTAAGGACATTTGAGAGCAGGGTTCTGAGGAAAATTTTTGCAGCTGAGAGGAAGTAAGGGAAGGCTGGTGAAAATAAAGTATTTAGGAGCATTATAACCTGCAGTTCTGTTCGTCGGATGTTAGGATGAATATATTAAAGCGGATGAGATGGGCTGGGTCAGGTAACATCTGTGGGAGAGATGAGAAATGGGCTAATATTTTAATGAGAAAATCGGAAGACAAGAGAAAAATTGAGACACATGTGGGAGGATAATATTATGCTGGGTGTGGAGTGGATTGATCTGGCACGGAATAAGTAGCATTTGTTGGCTCCTGTGAGCAATGTAATATATTCATAAAAGGCGGGGGATTTTCTTGACTGACTCTCCATGTGGTTATTTTTGGGTTGAGAGTACTGACTGCTGACTGAGTACCTATGGCAAATTGTGGTTAAACTGGGAAACATAACGTCATAGTACTTAAGATGTGCTCTTAAGGTTAGTTGGGAAAACTACCATTCGCCGTCAGCACTTACTCAGAGAAAACATGTTGTCCGTAAATGAGGCCATGAACTTTACGCTGGTATTATGACAGACAACAGCCTGCATGGGCGATTCATATGATGCAGACCCTACAAATAAATTTTGAAGGATTTGCCGATTGTAATTAAACTAGATAGGAAGGCAGCTCTTTCCTTTCTCGTGTTATTATTGCTTTTCGCTGTGAATAGTAAGCTTTTTTATAGAGTTTCGGATAGTCTTGCAAAATTGTCAGTTGTAATATTACCTACTCTGTGTGTGTGTGTGTGTGTGTGTGTGTGTGTGTGTGTGTGTGTGTGTGTGTGTGTGTGTGTGTGTGTGTGTGTGTGTGTGTGTGTGTGCGCGCGCGCGCGCGCGCGCGCAGGTAGATTTCCAAACAAATTTTGGATTTAATTTTTTCTTTCACGCTTTCATGTCTAGACCTCTTGAACACCATAACTTAGAAGAGAAACCAAAGGAACTAGTACTTGTGTATATGATTTATTCCCCATTTTCCTGCCTGTTTATATCTCTTTTGTCCGAATTCCCACCACCCCCTTCCCCCAAAGATGTTTCCCTAAGGACATGCTTCTTTAGAGCTGCTAATTGCTATACAGCTCTGTGCGTTCCACAGGAACTGATGGCACTCAGGACGTGTATTTTTATAAATAAGTCGCAGATGGAAACGGGCCTTGTCGAAATTACGATGAGATTTTTCGGTTGCCTGTGTAATATACGTCACAGTAGAACGAGTTCGTGCAGCTGCCTTGTTGCAAAGCCTTATCACACTGTCTACGAACTTAATTAACGAGGACCATATTGAAGTGCGCGATGACACTATCTTGAAAATTTGGGCGGTTTTATGGTAGATGAAGACATAATTTGTCGAACCCGGCTCGACTCTCACACATTAAACCCGTAGTCTACAGAAGGACTCATTTAAACTATTCTGAAACAAAAGATTCCATTGGATTTGGGGTGATATAAGGAATTATGTTGTATTTGTCATTCAGTAGAGTCCTTGTTGAAAAGGTATAGTAGTCGCTTTGATAATCAAGAAATCTGTAGTCTGTTTTGGGATCTATTTTTCTTTAACGTGTTCGATTGGACGAGACACTCTTTCTTCAGCCGCAGCAGCAACGGCGATGGACGCCTTTGTTTGTGGAAGTGCAATTTTGCAACCGTTTAATTACCTGTTTTTGGTCCGGAAATCTTGTCTGTCCCGACACAGTGTATGAGAAGACGCTGTGTCAGGTAAGTGACAAGGCGAGGTAAACAGAACCATACTTGTATAAAGAAAAACCTGCAGTCAGGGTATGGGTATTTGAAGTCGCCTGATAGGTTGGGTTAAAAAAAGAGGACTGGAAAGGGGGAAATGTCTCAATAAAAGACAGAAAGTGTGTTGAAGTGTTGATTTGTGTTTCGCCTTAAATAGGGGGCGGCAAGCCTTCGAGGCGGGTCACTTGAAGCTCTCATGCAGAGCAAACATTCGAGTTCGTGAAGAGGCACATTAGCGTGTGTCTGCTGAGCTGCTGCGCGCTGTAGTGTATACACAGGCGTGGCCTTCCACAGTGGTAACTGCCTACAAAATGGTCTTGGTAGCCAGCAGTGTGGTTAGGGACTTCTACGAAAATTATCAAATACTCTAGAGCTACCATGTCTAAATCCAAGCATGATGCTAATATTTTTACATTTTCTCAAAAAAGATTAATCTTAATTCGATTTGTAAATGATATATACTGTTAGGTGAATGAATACAGAGCTGTGGAGTGAAATTCATAGCGCAAAAGGGTGGACATAAGATGCCTATGTACGAGTACGTTGAGTTTAACCGCAGTGGACGAATTTGTGAAATGTGTACAACATTTTAGTCAGTTAACTTGAATTGAAGAAAAATGCTGTGACATCCACGTGACCACAGCGCGAGTACGAATATAAACGTGCTGCTGCTGCATGGGTCCTTGGTCATACAGAAGTAACAGAATAACCAGAGTAGCATTTCACAAAACAATGGTCTGTTTTTGTCGAGACTGATCCACTCGGTCGCCTGTGTGCTCTACTTTATAATTTTTTCTTATTCTTCAGTGACATATAAATGTTTTATCTCACTATTCATGATGCTTTGACCTAGTGCGGAACTGTTGCATGAATGTACAACATTTTGCTGTTTGTCACTTCACGGATTACGCAGGGTTGGAGATTTAGGCTGTACTGTACCCGCCGTCTTTTGCCTGGACGGCTTGCGGCATTGCCGACTGTGAGGACGCCAGTGAATCTTCAGGTTTATAAAAGGCTGCGGTTATCACGGCAGCTGAGTGACTGCCACGTTCTTGAGAAGAAAGCTGCTCTGTGCCAGTTTGAAAATAAACGCTACTGTTACAGGGGTCCAACGCTCTACGCGGAGACTTCGCGGCCACTGCAGTAGCTGTTTGCTTTTTATCATCATAATCATCATCGTCGTCGTCGTCGTCGTCGTTGTCATCATCATCATCATCATCATCATCATCATCATCATCATCTTCTTCTTCTTCTTCTTCTTCTTCTTCTTCTTCTTCTTCTTCGAGTGATCATAAAAGATCGGAGTCAGGAGATGGTTGAATCCGGAATGTAGACACAAACATTTGTAAATCGATACCGTAACCACTGTTGCACATGTTAAAGCAGACTTTTGGAACTGTCTTGATAGAATTCTGGGGACACTGTCTTCTTCAAACTCTGCACATGTAGCCGTGTGAATGGTATACGTTGTGATTGATAATATCCTTCCAGATTAATGTGCGCACAAAGAAATTTTTTTATCTTATGCATCCCGTTGTGTTTTTACAAGTCATAAAATAACTCTTTCATGACAATGTAAATTTACTGTGCGGCTATAGGAGCAGACGTCTTCTGCATTCCTAATTTCAGGCTAAGATAACACAAGTTACAGGCATAACTGATTAGAAGTTCTGAGACAAGATTGAAACATTTTAGTATTTTGCATTATAAAATTAATTTACTCTGCGTAATTTAATCTGCGACTATTAAGCACCTCTAAATGATGTATTCCCATTTCATTTCTCTGGGACCTGATCAGTGATCTTCTCTTGCCACGTTATAAAACAAGGAGACAAAACAAAATTATTTTGTCGTTATCAATGATGAAAGATCTGTGTCGGGTAAACACGTATTCAACCTTGTTTCTCAGTGAACCGATCTGTTACCTTCGTTCTTTACGTTTGTCACAGTGTTGACAGGAAGAGAAAGACTACAGCAAAAAATTGGAAACAGACACAACACTTTCCACAGTTTGAAGTACACGTTACAATGAAAATCATTTTCAAAAGATTTAGTAAAGTAGAAATAAGGTACAGTACATTTTAACTTCGCATTGATTTCTTGTGGCCAAATGTGTAATATGAAACTGTATTTCAAAAAATATATGCCATAAAATTTCATTCCTTCCTCCTTTTTTTTTTTCACACAAAATTTATTTCCGCAGTTTATATGGGAGGCAGTTTTGTGTTGGCTCTTGGAAGCGAGGCATTCCCTTCGTTGGCAATAATTTGCACTGATAATAGAGACATAGTACCCTCTCGCCCTGTTTTCCACATACGGCGAATGTGCTACTTGCCTAGTGCCATTACGGTAAGGCTGGTTTATGGTGTTAATGTGCTATATTAGCTCCGCTGTAAATTACACAGCCTTTGAGAAACATAAATTGCACTTAGTACCAATGCTTTTGTAATAATATGGAGTAGATATAACAGACGGAGTTGCCGGCGGGGAGGGGAGGGGGTGAGAGATGCTACTGGCACATTTGGGCTTGAGCTGCAGTTCAGTAACTTGGCACTTTTGACAGATTGTCAAGTGTTTAACGACTTACACAGCATTTCTCAAACGTGTTTAAAGAAAAGGTGGAATGAAGTAAAGGAAATATAACATTATACAAGAGACACCTTTTATGATGGAAGAAGAAAGTGAGGTAAAAAAGAAAAATGAAAAGTACAATGAACTATGTTTACACGAATTTTATGTATAGGCAGCTTTGTGCTACATTTCAGTCCAGTCTTTATCTTAGACTTCACTCCACACAACTCACCATGTTCGCTGTAAGAAATATGAACTTGTTTCTCCATAAATTTAACCCCTTTAAAGCCCAGTGGTCACTATACATACTACCAGGTTTAAAATTAAAAAAGAAGAAAACTCTACCATCTGCCTGCAGGTAATACTCGTATTTGTGTGTTCGGTATGGGGGGTCGGACCAAACAGCGTTTATTTCCCTATTCTGCATTAACCAACTGGTTTTTAGAACCGAAACGGAGTGTTTCCTGCGCGGTACGAGCTGAATGTTTAAATATATTTTAAGTTAATGCAGGTATTTACAGGGTAAAAATGATAATCAAATATAACTTAACTAAGTATGTATCTCACCTGGTATGTCGCTGTAAACTTCTGTTTTGGATGCTGCTGTTTCGAATCTTGGCCGCTACACCGATAATTCTGAGATTTCTTGTGATTTTCCGCGGTCTTTCCCCGTGACTAACAGGATAATGCCACAACTGTACCACGACCACTCCCTTCCGTATCCTTTTACACCAATGCTACCTGTATAGCTTGAGAAACTGACCGCGTCACAAACTATCTCGCCAAAGCTAACTATAAAGATGAGATTTTCGACATTTGAGATCTCACAACGATGTTGATGAAAATACGTCTTTGAAGGTGTTATGCCGTGTCTACTGGTAACAGTTACTGACGTTTCGAAAGATTATATCGATTACTTATTCGAGGTCAAGCTGTTCTTAGACTGAAACGCTTTGAAAAGCAGAGAGTCGCTGTGATACTGTAAATGTAAAGACCTTGTTGTTGGCACGCCATGAAAACACAGGGGGATTGGAGATGCCGCTCCACACATGCTGAACTTTGGCACTAGACAGAAACAGAACGTGCATTGCCATGTACACGAGAACACACTGCTGAACCGTGTCGTGAGCCAGTTGAATCCAGTTCACATTCTCCAACCTCTTCATGTAATAGGCATTTTAATATTATTCGCCCGTCTATGCGTAGGATACAAAGCAAAAGTAATGACAATAGAGGATTAATTGTTATTCATAAAGAAAGACAAAATGACCAATCAAATACATTTCTTGTGTTCCCTTTTGAAGCATTGTACATATGTATTGGTCATAATGATTGATTGTGGTTGTGACTGAGTCTATCTGGATCCTATGGACAGAAAAGCTTTCTTACCCCTGACGAGATTCGAACCATATATTTGCCCGTTATTCGGACGTAGTCTAGTCAATGTATGCACAGCCACTACTCCTGCTACTACGTAGTACTACTAGTGCAGTTACCACCACCACCACCACCACCACCACCACCAATTATTATTATTATTATTATTATTATTATTATTATAAGAATATTGGAACGTTGTTCGAATATAGGGTGCTGAGGAGGATATTTGGGCCTAAGAGGGACGAGGCGACAGGGGAGTAGAGAAGGCTACATAACGAGGAACTTAATGACCTGTAGTCACCACCAAATATTATTCGGGTAATAAAATCGAGAAGAATGAGAGGGGCAGGACATGTAGCACTTATGCGGGAAAAGAGAGGTGCATACAGGATTTTGGTGGGGAGACCTGAGGGAAGGCGACCACTTGGGAGACCCAGGCGTAGATGAGGATAATATTAAAATGGATATTCAAGTCGTGGGATGGGGGCATGGACTGGATTGAGCTGGCTGAGGATATGGACAGGTGGCGGGCTCTTGTGAAAGCGGTAATGAACCTCCGGGTTCCATAAAATGCGGGGAATTTCTTGATTAGCTGAGGAACTGTTAGCTTATCTAGAAGGCCTCTGCTCCATGGAGTGAGTGAGTGAGTGAGTAAGTGAGTGAGTGAGTGAGTGAGTTAGTTAGTTAGTTAGTTAGTTAGTTAGTTAGTTAGTTAGTCAGTCAGTTGGTTGGTTGGTTGGTTGGTTGGTTGGTTGGTTGGTTGGTTGGTTGGTTAGTTGGTTAGTTAGTTAGTTAGTTAGTTGGTTAGTTAGTTATTGAAACCTTAACGTACTTGGTGAATTTCCGACATGAATGTCTGTTATATAGTGTCCATTTTTGCGTTTTAAAGTATGACTAACCTTAAATGGGGGCAAGTGGCACTACTCCTAGGGTTTACTAACAGCTAGTTGCAGTGTGATCTGTCACGGTCCACATTTGTGTAATACGTCAGCCACGTAGAACTGGAACACCGCTAATGTTACCCATAAACAGATATTTGCTGCCCTCACAAAGGGAAATACATTGCCCATTCGTACTTACACAAACTGCGCCACCCAGGAATTTTAAATGTTCATGTAATTAAAAAAGCGATTAGTTCACATTCTGGACCGATACGCGTGACGGTTTGTCCCTCATCGGTCGGAAGAATTTTTGTCACGTGCACTGAAATTTGACGTTAACAGAAGTACGTCGAGCTTTGGACCTGTTAATGAAATGTGACATGCAACAGGAGAAGATGGTTACAGTAGATCCGAAATGTAGTTAGTTCTATGTACATTGTGATGGTAAAATACAGGAATATGTTAAATAACTGCGTCGCCCAACAGAAATGCTGTATTGTTATGATTATTGCACCATATTAAATCTTATACCTATCCGTTTTATGGTCAATACAATTTTCACTTTGGTGCAGGCATAGGCGTAACTTGGAGGCTGCAAGGGGGCAAATGCCCTGCCCCCAAATTTCTTCTGCTTAAGAATAATTTTTTTTGGCTACTGAGTTGAAGAGTGGCAAATAAACAAAAGGGGGATATATGCAAAAGGATTATTTGGGTGCTATAAAGACAAAAATGAAAACTCTGCGTTTTACGGGACGCAGAATACAGGCATTGTCGAGTGGGGGGGGGGCGCGCCCGGGGTAATTTTATTAGCCAAGTTACGCTTATGGCTATAGGTACTGACTTTTCCAGTCACTCAGTACAAAGCGGGCAGTGCCCAGAAATGCATCGGAAGCACATATTTACGTATGTTAATACCACGTCCACATTGTACAGTTGGAGAAACAGAACTGAGCTCGGCGCTTTTGAAGAATAGATAACTGAAGGATTAAGATGGCCAAATATCTATCCATAAGCCTGCAAGACAGGCATAAGTCACAGTAGTATTCCAGTATCGTAAGTTTACTTAGTTTTGTGGTTTACTTAGATTTTATATAGACAAGAACCTGGATAGTTCAGTCGGCATAGTGACAAGGCTACGAGCAGGGTGACCAAGGAATCGCAGTTGTGTTTCTGGCAGATGCAGGAAATATTTTATCTCCTAGGTTTCAGACCGGACGAGTGCAGTTAGTTGGATTTATATATAGTAGATATTTGAGAGGAACAAAGAGACATGAAAGCGAAAGATTTACGAATTTAACATCTTAAGAGAGAAGAAGGTGGGTGAAGTTTACTGATACACGTGTTATACTGGGTTTCCAACTTACGACGCTGCACGCACACATGCATATCACAGCGGGCCTCTCTGGACTCTTTCAGCCATACGCCGGTCTGACAGCGTTATATAATCAAAATACTACATTAGTAAGGGTCGCAGTTCATCTGTAAGTTATCTAACCAACAAACATGACTCTAATGTCTTTGCACGTGCTAAAAGAAAGGGACTGGCAGCATTAAGTTGACGTCATAAAATTGTCAGAATTGTAAGATGTACCCTTCACATTCCCACACTTCCCAGGACGTCCAAACACACCTTACTCCCGCCATTAAGAACCCCGGTAAAAGTAAAGGGATGCGAAAAAAACCAGGGACTATAGAGAGATGGTCACGACTCCAAACAGCCCTTCGTCTCATTATTTCTTAGCACATGAAGTTCAAGTTACCACACGAATGTTGTGTAATGGCAAATCATTATTGATATAAAAGTGGCGTTAACAGGAAATATAATTGGACCTTGAACAAACAAACATTTTAACAATTTGTACAGAGTTCTGTAGGCGTTTTTTGTCATTCTTTCTGTATAGTAAAGAAGGATATTTGTTATGAGAGCAATAGGAATAAATTTTAACCACGATATCTCCTGTAATCAAAGCGTCAGTGGTGGTGACGAAGAGAAAAGTGATAGCTACCCCACCCGTCTACTTTATAGCTCTGTTACAAATTTTAACACTTTACGGCAAATTATCTGAGATGGCTGAGGTGATGTAATGTATAGGCTGCTGGCTGGATAGACCGAGGAATCGTGGTTCGATTCCCCACAGGGGCAGGATATCTTTCTCTTCCCCTGAATGCGTCCAGACCGGCTGTGGTGCTCACGCAACTTCCTTTTCAGTGAACATCGAGTGCCCTTTATCGTGTTGCAAAGCGGTCTAGGCGTGCAAATGAACATTTTCCTCCATTTAGTATAGATGTTAAGATTACGTGGAACTATACCTCCTCTTTTCCTTGTGCCTTCATGATATGGTGGTTAATTAAGCCCACGGATTTCTTTATACTTCTCTTACGTGAAAGCAGAACACTTCGTATATCTAGAAGCCACCTTCACACTAATTCTTACGTTTCCACCTAATGATCAGGAAGCATTGTTTACAGCATTTTTCTTCTTTAAAACATAAGTATTTTTTCTCTTCAGTCTTTGCTTTTCCACGAGTGGGTCGCCGGCGCACCTATAAAATGTTATACAGCTTTGCTTTTAAAATTTTTATCACCTTTCTTCTACCTTTTTTACCTTACTCTAATTGGTCGTTGAATTTTATGAGTTTGTGTCTTGGTGGATGTGTTTTACAAGGCTCAGGCTTCTAATGAGGTTCATAGCTGCCATGTAGATGCTTGACAGGAAACAACGTTACAGCATTGTCCCCTCGCTAACTAACAACTAACAATTTTTCAAGGCTGGGTGCATTCAACAGTAAAGTATTTGGGGCCAGGCAAAATCTGAGGTAAACAGTGAGGAGCCCGGATTAAAGGGATTGCCCGTGGAAGCTACAGCTAGTGGTCTGTCTTTAGGGCCGTTGAAAGCGGGTTCAGACCCCAATGGGGAAATTTCTTCGGGGCTGCTAACAAGGACGGACCAGTTAAATATCTTTACACGAAACCGGAAATATTTACTGCAGAGTAACTTGGGCTTGGTCTAAATGGGTTAATTTGTACAATCGACAAATAATGTACTAGCGAGAAAGACAAAAACGTACGCAACATACTCGGACCCCGGGTCCCCTTCTGAAACGCTAGACCGTGGTCGTATGTACCTGCTTCCCTCCCCCCTCATCGGTACTGTTTATGATTAGTGGCAGAAGGGGGTGAAGGCGTTTTATGTCCGGCAGCGCATTTTGATCTTCTTTCCTTATGCAGAAGTTTCTGCACTTTCTGCTGGTCAAAAAAATCTATTTTATTGTAGGGGACCAGAAAGACATCGCCCTGTTCGGAAAAGCCCGCCCGTTTACCCTGTCTTGGGCTCCTTGTAGCCAGCTCACAGCTTCGCGTAACTGCTGTCTGTATGCAAGCACCTTCTGGAAAAATTTTTTGCGTATTTGGTCGTGCATTCGTCCGTGTTACATATCCAGATTATATAGCATAGTAGGGATACTTGAACGCGGACGGTTATGGACACGCCCCCCCCCCCGCCCCGCAAATCGCCCAGTATGCCAATATATTTGGACATTAAGGGTTCACACACTGCTTGGTAGCTGCTGCTGCCACCTTCCACGGTCGTTGGGTGAGTTTATCCGTGTGTATTGAAATAGTTTAGCTTTCGGTAATTTTTTTTCTGTATATTTGATTATTTTAAACCGCGTATAGTCAAAACCGCTGTGGATAAAACAGTGGTGGCTGAGGGGTTACTGTACTTTTGAATGTAGGCTATGTGATTCCCTTGAGATTTCTGTGCACTTAGTGTTGCAATAAACGAATAAAGTTATAAAGCTGACTTCCATGTTCTGCTCTATATCCTGTTGTAGACACACTTATGGGAGCACATTAGTAGCGAAATTAAAGTTTTATGCCCCTATAAATGACGACAGTTTTCTGGGTTATACTTAATAAGTTAAAGGAAGTGAGCCCGCTGTTCTCTGTGAGCCACTCTAACAGCGTCTTCGTCAGAACGTTACGAGTTGCTACATGCGAACAAAGTAGTGTTTTCGGTATGAGAAAAGTATTTTTACAACATTTATCAGTAAAAAAAGTACTATTCGCCCCCTTCCCGCATCCTTTCATTCTCACTATTGTCAGGATTATTCACTCGTGTGCCTGGGAGGGACTGCTAAATGAGCTTTTTAGAAAACCTGGTTCTTAAAACTCGTTATGGAGAATGTTTTCCTGTTGCATGTTTCGGTAAAGCGATCTTTTTAAGTAGCAAATATGGAGTATGGATTTTTAGAGCGACTTTTGCGTTACGGAAGTAATTAGAAATTGTAATTTTCATGCTTTATTTGAAATGGCTATAGACATGTCAGTGGAATATAAGGCTTGCTCATCGTAGGAATAACTTGCTACTAAAGCAATTTACGTTATATATAATATGGTATCTACACCTGTTATGCTCGGAAACAGTTATTACAAGCTTAGCACCCTAGGCCACCGTTCTGAATTGAAATGCGCATGTACTTTTTTAAATACGTTTATTGGGACACTTCATTATTTATTAGCTTTGATGTTCATGTATTTTTGATACAACACGTACATTACAAATACAAATATTTCATCACAACTGGATGACATCTCTTCCTGCACCATTACTAAATCGTAACATGAGTTAACGACCGAACAGTGTACTTAAAACCTGGGAGAGTGTAAATGAAAAAAAAAAAATTATAGTGGAACTGATTTTGTTTTTTGACTTTGGCTAATATATATAACTCGTCCCAAAGCTGTTCGCAGTATATAGTCAAAACTTAACATACTTGTCATTAAATAATTGGTATACAGAAAAATTTGTAAGGGTTGTGGTTCGTGGGGGGTCCTATGTTGAGATCTGCCGCCTTGTAGGATGTGGTGCCGCGTCTTTGGGTGGCAGATGCCTGACGATTTGACAGAGCATAGTGGTCTCATCTTCAGTGGCCGAATATTATTCATTGGGCAGTCGAACCTGGTAGATGAGACCAACACGCTGCCTCGGAACATCGGACGCCATATCTCAGTGCGAAGGGACTTCAACTGCGCCGCTGCGAAAGCCTAAAAATCCGCATACACGTACGCTTTGTAAAAAGCCCCATTTATATGGAGAAGTTACATTTCATGGGGTGTTTTCGTTGCGCGCTTTGTCACTTTGAATGCAGGAAATGAATACAATTAAACTTTTATCGTGTCGTCCCATTGTGAACAATCTCAGAACTTTGCAGTGAAGACTTTCTGACAGCGATATTCTCAGGCAATAAAAGTGAAATAAAGAACGTTGAAATGCCACATAAATAATTGTTTCTGGGACTGAAAGTCTGCACGTGTAATGAGCGCTGTTTAATCTACGCACTTGTTTATCATTATATCAATCAGTGGCTGCCATCCTAATTAGGCCTGTTTGTGGATCGAGTCTCACGAACATTGTATGAATATTTTGCCACAGTACAGTCTTGTTTATTATTTCTTATCTTGAACAATACCAACATGGTAGCTGAGTGAACGTGTGACGTGAAAGCAATACAAACATCCGCTGATGCAGAAGTAGTTCTGAATGTGGCCGTAGTAGTAGTAGTAGTAGTAGTAGTAGTAGTAGTAGTAGTAGTAGTAGAGTATCCTGAGACAGGCCATGAAGGCACAGAGGGGGTAGATGTAGGGCTGCACTCTTTCTTTAACCTCGACACTTGGTAGGGGTGTGTGGTCAACACCACGCGCCGGCCGCTTTACCCCGGGAAAGACCCGTTACCCGCTGTACAGGAGGCTGAGTGGGCCTCAGGACCGGTCTGGATGGGTACGTAAACATCGCCCGTACAGGGATTCGATCCAGCCCGTAGCGTGTCGACATGCAGGGATATACCCCGGCCCACAGTAGTAGTAGTAGTAGTATTAGTATTAGTAGTAGTAGTAGTAGTTGTTGTTTTTGTTGTTGTTTATTTAACTTGTTTGTAAAAGTAAACTTGTTTCTGTGATTAATTAAGCGCGGCACCACGAATACGTGTGGTGGAGTGGAGGTACAGCTCCAAGCATTCTTAACCTCGGCACAGTAACTGAGACTTTTCTTCGACAGATATGGTCTCTACAACATTAATGTTGGTTACTGCGAAGTGAGTATCTAGCACTAATATGAAGTTGGCAGATTCGAGCTCTTAATCCGGTCCTCCTGAGTCCGTGTCTGTACGTTTCCGTTGCACGGTTTTGGAGACCCGACGAAGTAAGTGGAGTCGCTGATTACAACACGGCTCACGACTGCTTAATGCCGCCCGCCGCGCATACATATCAGCGGTGCATGTGTGCGGTGTATCGTCTGGTGTATTATGTATCTCTAGACGCCATACATCCTGGAATAAATATTCATTTGTCTTATGTCATAAATTTATTTTTTGGTTCTGGAAGTTCTGAATGGTAGGAATTGGTTGTCGATAAAAACCGAAGATTTACGAATTGATGACGGTGTAATAATTTCTACATCAGCAGGTTTTTAAAATCGTTTATCGATATTTTATTTGCTGTCAGTTTCCTTTTAAGTGTGAATCGGAGTGTAAGACTCAGAATCTTCTTTTTCTTGTCTATCAACCATCTGTGTACCATTAAAAATAACTGAGGTAGCTAAATAAGCTATCGGAACTAACCACATTACACCTTTTTGACAGTTATTTAAAATTCTTTCTGGAACTTTTAATACATACAATTCGAAACTGTTTTGTAATAGTGGTGAATACTAATAGCTCAGTCATTACAGTGAATGACTACCGGCTGGGTGGACGAGGTTTGATTCTGTACAAGTACACAGAACTTACCTTTCGCCACTGTGTCCGGACCGGCTCTAGAGCTGACACACTCTCCTGCCCAGTGAATACCGGCGGTTCCTCTTCCATGGATAAAACGGGAAGATCATGAAGCTAGTCAGCCGACTTGAATGTCGAGGTTAACAATACACGGAACGTTAGACCTGTCTCCACTCACCTCTACATCTTCAGGGTTGTGATACTTAAGCATAGAAGCAACTGAAACTTTGCCACTGCTCTATTTCCTATTGACAGATTCGGGGAAAAAATGAAGTCGTGTATGGCAAATGTGTACGAATTCCAGGCGCCAGGTCGCCGTGGCTACTAATTTTTTTCAATGTAGTGCCTAATATTTTGGGGTCCTCAGTTATGGGACTGGCTTCACCCTAACATTCCGGCGCCTACAATTTGAGGATGGCTGCCACATTTTTGGAAAATTTGTGAACCCATAATACATGGACTCTAAACAGCGTTTCGAATAGATACGTGGCCACAAAAAACTGCCAGTTTTACTGACAATGTTAAAGGGCGCTGAAACTGTCTAGGCTGAAAATTTCGATCGGAAATTGCTTTGACTTCAAAAATAGTTTCAAATTTTGGAAATATGCTGTTCATGTAGTTGAATTACATAAGCTACAGCGATGTTATATAGGGGAAATTTACGGAGTCAGATGGGTTATATCCTAGTAGGTTATATCAATGTGTTACGTGGTTATTAATACATCAACCAACTTACTCACTTAATAAAATACATTTAGAAGCAAGTATAAAACTCCTACATGTTTCGGCACCAGGGTGCCATCATCAGGGAGTTACTCAGAACAATGGAGTACAAGGCCACCAGCATCACTAGGTATCCAGACCCTGTTGGCTTTGTACTCCTCTATTCTGAATAAATCCCTGATGATCGCACCTGATGCTGAAACATGTAGGAGTTTTATACCTGCTTCCAAATGTATTTTATTAAGTGCATAAGTTTGTTTATATATTAATTACAAGAATATGCACGGTATGAAAAACGTAACATTTGTAGGGTTAGTTGGGCATGTGTGTGTGTGTGTGTGTGTGGTGAAGGGTGAAAATATGACCTGCCGTCTTTCGTGCTGTGTGTTTTAATTTCTGCCACTTATTTGTGGTTAATAATGGCATATTGCTCTGTCGTTTATGGGCTACTTTTTTGTATGCAAATCGAGCAATAGAAAGAGACATAAATTCCACTTCTGTAACAAAAGTAAAGAATGTATGAAAAAAAATTCACTTTACAAAACAAGACGCAGAATGCATCTTAAAATTCAGACCGTCAGCTGTTGACGTGACTGCATTCTGCCGGCATCGCGGGCGGCAAGGAAGTCAGCACTCAATCCGTCTGTCTGTCATCGTGATGGATCACTTCATTGTTTGTTCAACTACATGTATATCATAGGGAATTATACGAACAGCTAAGTAATCTCTAAGTCATATGCAGCTTTCTCGTGGAATATGCATAGCTTATATGACTTACGAAGGAGTATGGTGACTTATTGGTTATTCTGGACAGCTGTTTGGACACGGGAGACGGATGACTTACAGACATAAGAACACACACACAGGCATCGTTTCGGTATGTTACGATATTCATTGCATATCCTCTACAGACGCATCGGAGTATGAGATATGAAAACTAATAATCAAACCTATGTACAGAAATATTGCCAAATGCGCCATAAACAATATATATCTACACGTATTATCTTTTAGCCTTTTGCATCCCCCCCCCCCCCCCCCGTTCGTACATGATACGAAATCTGTGTGTGTACAGGCGGCCCTCGCTTTGTGAAGGTTGACATTATTAATTGCATTCGTACGAACTTTTCTAGTGAAGCTCATAGCCCCGCTTGGCTCATCATACGAACGGAAATTTGCCCTTCAGAAGTGTACATGACAAAACGAGTGCCTTGGAATTATTGAAGCTAAAGCTAAAGCAAGATATCTTTTATTTCCCATTGTTCTTTACAAGACATATTTATTTTAACGTTTTTTAAAATTTTGTAATCTTTGTCAGATATGTATGTGTGTGTGTGTTTGGCACTGTATTCGATGACTACTGTTCAGTTTTATCGACTGAGACGTAAAAACATGGATCCAGCTGTTCCGTTTTTGTTAAGAACCGAGAGGTTTAAACAAATAGAATAATAACCAGACGTCAGAAGTCTTTTAGTCTGGAAATATCTGTGGTATTTACTTTCTCCTTGGCGCTGCAGCCTTCGGAGGGCTTCGGTCACCTTTGTCTTGTAACATTTGCTTTATCCGTGGCACGGGTCTTGATCCTACGCACGCAAACAATATTAATAGAGGACAGAATCTGGCATTGGTCAGAGGGTCATTTGGAATTTGTCAGTACTACTGGATTAGCAGACGCCCTGATCATTCCCACTTCCACCAAAAATGTGGACGCCCCTTACGCCGCGACAGGGCAGCCCGAGGTAAGTAACCAGGATTATAGGCAGTTCATGTAATTGCAACATTAACAGTAATTGTGATGTAGGGTAGGTCTGTATTAAATATCCCGCTTTTTATACCGTAAACAGGGAACTGAATTAAATCAATGTATGAAACTTTCATCAAGGCTTCATGCTGTAGAAAATCCTGAGACGTCCTGTACGTACAAGACACATTCAGTTTTATGTTGTCCTCTCTCCTTCTCTTACTGGTCGCGCATAAGAACTCGGCCCGACACCAGGAATGCTTGCACTTCAAAGAGGAAGCCGCCATGCTCTTGTATGCATCACAACCGGGAGAGGCTGGCAAGAACATCTCATACAAGAATCTCGCCTGCTTTGGCATTCCGGTGCGTGATTCCGCTGCACAGAATCTTTTATGAGCTGTCACTCTTCTGAACAGCAAGTGGTAGCTTGCCTATTGTCAGTAGGACACCAACATTCTGTATAATCGTTGTTGTCAAACACAGCAGTACAATAAGCATTTGAGATATGCTGCTTGTGGATCCCCTGTCAACACACGTCGCGTCTTCAGTTTGGGGTTGAGGGAGACGGTCTGCAGATGTATTGAATGGCGGCAAGTGGACTGACAATGAGTGAGCAGCCTTGGACAGCCGGCAGTTGGTGGTTCTGAAGTTATGGGGTTGGGCGTGATGCTGACAGCTACTTACAGTAAAAAGTCAGTAGGAATCTTTGCAATAGAGCAGAAGGTTTATGCGTTCTACGTGGAAGACTTTGCTTAATTAATAGAGTGTATAGACTGTGCTCTGTTTTATTTATATGCACCTCAACTGTGCCAGCCAAAGCAAATAATCTTCTTTCCTATCGAAGCCGTTTAACGGAGGGAGAATGAATTGGATATAAAAACACTAATAATCATAAGTACAATATATTCAGTCTAAACACAACAGTTTGTCATACAAAATCAGCTACATGTTTCGGCTAATATGTAGCCAGCATCAGGCTGACACAAAATAAAGGAAATATTCACAGTTGCATGGGTTTGAGATCTCGAACCTTACAGGTATATTGTTATATACAAATACGTAAAACACATATGCAGCCTCACGAATAAAATTTAAGAAATTTTGTAAAATTATTCGTATGAAATTTTTAAAAGACTGAAGAAATGAATATATATTATAAGAATAAGAGTGTAAAATATTAAAACTAGGGGAAGTGTATGCTTTTTATTATTTTTTTGAGAGGGACACTGTATCTATTTGTTCGTTGTTTTAAGCGGTCTTAGGTTGGAACGAGGTATTTACTGGAAGAGACTGGTGTTTAGTTAGGTTGTTCTTATTTGTATACCTAGAAACGCGTAATTTAAAAATATAGATGTTTATATAACTTGACTGTTGATTTCTTCTTAATGTTGTTCCAGTCGCGTTTATGTATATTTTTATAAATTTGTGATACACACCTAATATGATATGTTATAGGCGGTTTTGGGCACTTCCCTTCCTTGAGGTGTACGAAGGTTTTCAGAAACATCCTGCTTCAAGATAATATCCTTTGCAGTATTTAAGCAGAACTGTCTGAAACTTGTTTTCATTTTTCTTAAATTCGACCGATCGATTTTCTGCGGATCTGGATCTCTGTTTCCATAGTTCAATAAGAAGAGCCTTTTGTAATGCTACTGTATACTGGAACGTCATGCCGTACGTATAGTGTCGTAAATATGTACCAAAGTTTCTGACGAACCTGCCAGCTTTACCTCTGGGGTACAAGAATTGTCCTGAAGGTGTAGGCAGCAGAGTCCTTCGAATGTACATCGGACTAGGTGGCATCACAGTCTAAGTTACGGCAATCTTCAGAGTTAAATGCATCTGAAAAAAAGAATCAGATCTCACAAATGAGTTATTTTCAAGCTGTCGGCGTTTTCTTACGCGTTTTATTCTCGAGGTCTCTGCTTACAAGTTTCCAATTATACCTGAACATTTTCTCGAGTATATGAAGCGCGGCCCAGATCCCTGACCGTTATCTGTGCCAAGCATGTACATTGGCTCTGTTTTGTTGGACTGCCTTCGGGAATAATTTCTTGTTGATTTTCACCCAATTACGGTTATGTAAGGCCTATTGAAGAAATAATAGCCTGTCGGTCTTCTTTTACTGCTCCCGATCTCCGCTAATAGCTCGGCAACGCGCAGTAGATTGATCTGTACTTTGAAGTGTGAGAAAAGTGCTACAATTAAGACATCCACTTTTGCAAACCTGTTGTTGCCAGGCTACGCTGCGATTAACAGAAACGAGTGCTAAACCGTTTTAAGGGCTTTTGTATGAGGGCTTCGGATGATTCTTGTGCGTGCCTCTAAAAGTAACACTGCCTGTCTTCTTCTTCTTCTTCTTCTTCTTCTTTTTGTAAATAAGATGGAACATTTTAATATTCTCTTGCGCTTTATTCGTTTAATATGTGTAAACTATAAACAAGCGAATGAAATGACGCAGAAAAAACCTTGATACAGCGCCATGCAAATTATAAGTTTGCTGTTTTTCTTAAATCATTTAATTCGTTTAAATGACACTAACTCCCTAACAGACTTCCTGAATAACCGATTTTCAGCTAGTCAAGTAATTCCGTGCTACGAATAGACTTATGTGTTTCCACGGGAACAGCGTGACAACGACGTAATATAGAGAGTCAGTCATACACCTTCTACTATTGTACGTATGTACAGAATGGCGTAAAAGTCACTTTACCGTAGAGGAAATATGTTAGTTGAACTTTACTGACATAATACTTACATTTGTGCAGTATTAGAAATATTCAAATTTTCTGCCTTCTAAGCTGACACATTGTCTAATTCTTTCACCCCTGAAGCGCTGGAAAACGAGAAGCAGACGACAAATTATTGTATGTACGGCCTTTCTGTTGTTAGAAATCAATTGTGTTGAGAATTTTGCGCCTCTCTATACAATTATTAGCGCTACTGTCGCTTAAAAACTTTGTATTTTTGTTCTTTATGGAAGTATAGAATCGTGCCCGTGTTTTCTCTCGATTTCTTATGAAAACCTGGTATGAATGTTACACAGTCACTGATTGAATAGGAAAATGGATGGACCCCAGAAGCGGTTTGCCCCATTTGGAGGAGAGAGAAATCTCCTGCCCTGGCAGGGATCGAACCCCGGCTTGTCCAGCTCGTAGTCGCTGTGTGGCCAGTGAGAACTAAGTGGTTCGTAACAAATATATAAACAGGTTCATGATGAGTACAGGACGTGGGATTAAACCCCGATATTACTGCAGGCAGACCTCTACTGTCAGGCCATAAGCTCCACAGATTTACCACGTCCACGTTCTTGTCCATCGCATTTCACTGCATTCCCCTCCACTCACGAAACAGTCTGTACACTGAAATCGTGGTGGTGATTACCACATGATGACCTTCGTTATCCACAAGCTCTTTGGGCTAGTTAATACAGGCCAGAGAGTGTACAAGGCGATAGTCATTATACATTGTTCTCATTGCAGGTGCTCTGGATTGCTTCACTTGTTTCACGATCTGTTTGCATTCAGAGATCTGTTTGCAACCCAACAGGACATTCTTCATTATGACTCCTAATTACAATTTAGACGGAAACACTGAAAGGAGCATCATTAAATTAGACAGAGTTAAACAGTAAAATTTTACACTGAAAGGAGCATCATTAAATTAGACAGAGTTAAACAGTAAAATTTTAGCGTGGATTTAAAGCCGAGGTTATTTTGTTTAAACGATAACATAAAATTAATGTGGTGTGACACGTATCCTGACCCAGGGCTATCGCGAATGGGCATACGTCCTCTTTATGTGCCTTGCCCGTGAAGTCGCAGCAGCTAATCTGTGATCGTGCAAGTGTAATTACAGAAGATTAATGGCTTACAAACGAGAATTGAAAAGGTCAGGGCTTCCGATTTTTATGGCAGGTCCGTGATAATATAGGAGTCATCTGGAGACGCCGTTATGTGACCCTTTGACTGTAGTCACCCCTTTGATGTGATGAGTTATGACAAAGTGGAGACAGAAACAGAACTCTATGAAGAATTACTGTTATTTATTCAAAACTTAGAACACAAATCATGTCATTGGTTATAAACAATTCATTGGTCTTCTTGGGGTTATAGTGCCTGACAGTTCATTTTATAAATAGAAATAGTCAATGCTTTCAGATAACAAAACATGTATAAAGCTGAATATCAGTCGATTGTTGACAATTGTAAATATTAGGTAACGTGCATATTTTCTCTCTCTCGTGGTTGTCTTTTTGTCGCTTAATGAGCGTAGAATTTGAATGCGAAGTGGCATGATTGTTGTAAATTATGATTGGGAAGGAGGCGGAAGGGAGGCATACTGACCTAATTTTCAGGCATCAGAGAGTCTAGTGGCATTTGCGCGGAGGCACAGATTAAACAAACGGATACATTTGTATATACAGTCGAGCCGGTACCTGCATCGAACTTCTGACGCGGGCGTCCCATCTCACACATCGTCCGCGAATTCTGTACTTCGAAGTTCCGCTGTTGTTGTTTTATGAAGCATATTACTTGCTACAAAATAGAATTTATTTTGGTCATTATTTTGGCTTTCTGTCACTTTCCAGATAAAATCTGGAGGACGGATGATTCAGTTCAGGAGCTTGTCTATGAGTTGAATGGCCAGGATTCGTTTACTGACACAAGTCTGTATTTTTCTCTTCGCTACCATTTCCAGACAAACTTAAACGGAAATTCTTTTCCCAGGAGCGAAACAGTCGAAAGATGGAAGTAACCACTCACCTCAAAGCAGACGACATCAAGGATGCGTGGAGCTAACTTCGATTTTCCCTATTTATCATCATTCGTCCAAAAATCAATATTCATTTTTATGACGGATAGAAAATGTGCCCATTAAGTTTCTCAGTTCCACGAGACAATTTTAACAGTGCGTTTATGAATGTAATCAGCCACTCATGTAGTGTACGAGTGAGTGAATTATTTATCTTGTCCAATTGGAACCAGAATCTCAGTTGGCTAATGTGGGATTCGTAATCCAACTTTTAATCAGTGTCAGTTCATTCTGTTGATTCGGAGGTAAACTGGCTTGCCCGAGGTCTTTCTTGGTATTCATTAACCTTATCAAGCAGATTCTGTGATAGTGTCTTGAAACGGGCCACGACCTTATTCTTCCAATCCTTTCCAATTCAGACCTCACACAATTATCCCAACACCTGACATTCCATAGACTATGCGATTATAAAGGGTTGATAATTACAGAAGCAACTAACTCTGTGGAACAGACTCCGTCTTTGGAAGCTAATAGACTACATTCTTAACTACTGAAAACATTTACCCCATTTTATTGAACCCGAAGGTTCATAGCCCTATTTGCAAGATTTCGCCACCTGTCCGTATCCTGAGCCACATGAATCCACTTTACATCATCTCACCCTATTGTTTTTTCTTACGAAAATGGACAGTGTACGAACTGAAACTAATTTTAGCTCTGTAGGTGGTGCAAGTAATGTATAACAAGTGATCGCATGATTGCTGCCCATCTGAGTGCTGCAAAATTTGTGAACACTGCTGTATCCTGAGCCATGTTATATTTTTCGTGCATAAAGTATAGTCCTTTTTTCCTTCGCCGGCGGGAAGGTGTGGGAAATGGCAGCAGTGTAAGGTGATGCATGGAGCGAGTTCTGCTGGGATGATGAATGAGGTGGCTTGCCCCTAATTATTTCATACATCACAATCCAAACAACCCCAACAGCAGGAGTATCATGATCCACGGCGTAGTATATATAGCCTATACTGTACAATGGAAAGATGTGGCCCCACTAACCGATTCCCCCCCCTACCCCCACGTGACTGACTTGTACCCTGTCATGCAATATGGCGATTAACACACATCTACCCTGTAGTAGAATTGTAATATTGGTGCTATCTGTATGGATTTGTTCGGTAGGCGAATGAGACATGAGTGAAAAGTGCTCCTGTGTTTTCGGCCGTTTATTTTGTATGTCGTGCTCACGTT
>BLKM01007982.1:1678293-1838321 GCA_013340265.1 Coptotermes formosanus
CCCACTTTTCTACCCGCGTTACGCCTAAAGTCATAGAATAGTGTGACAAAGAAAACTGATTGTTATGTATGATGAAGCAGTTGATGGTTTAGTTATGATATTAAACCGTATGGTTTGCATATTATAGGTCTGAGTTTTTTGTTCCCTCAGTGTAACGACGTCCCGAACAATGGATTGTGATCTGGCGAAGGAGCAAAACGTTTGCTGCGTATCTGTACGAAATAAAAACCTCGTACAAATTCAAGGCGTCGCCAGACGTCGCTACAGATCAGTTCAGTACAATTTATCTTGTTATCTCTACTACAAACAAAACTATAATTTTACCCATTGTTTCGTATTGGTGTAAAATAATATTAATCTTACAATTTGTGTATGCCTGTGCTGACTGGATTCATCTGGCCCAAGACAGGGGCCGGTAGCGGCACCTTGTAAATGCGGTATGAAATTTGGTGTACACAAAACGATAGACATAAAAAACGCATAACCAGGTGTGCACCCCGAATTTCTCCTTGCGGAGCGGGGGGGGGGGGGGGGGGGGGGGGCGGGAGGCTGATTTGTAAGTACAAAGTAACACTTTCTGCATTTGTATACATACCAATATAACTACATGTTCCATGACTCTGTCACATTGTTCTACCTCCTTGTTTTTTAAATTTTATTAACTTATTTTTCAAAATTCTGATGTACTAGTCATCAGCCGATTTCAGTGGCTGATTTCGGCTGAAGGTTAAATCACGCAAAACTTCTGATATCATAATATCTACAAAATCTCAATTTCAATTTTTGGGGTTTTGGGGGGCTGCAGCCCGGCAGCCCCCCTCCTTTAGTGCGCCATTGTGAGTAACAACTAATTTTTCTGAAATGAGTCTGTTACATTGATCCAGTTAGTTATTTAATGACGTCGTATTAATTATTAAGCCAGTCTGCTTTTCATATGTTCTTTGTAATGAGTGAGTGAGTGAATGAATGAATGAATGATTCACTCAATCATTACATAAATCAATGTGGGTATACTTTTGGGAATAAAAGCGGCAAAGCGGAAGAACGCAAGGAAAATATTTCATTCTATTTGTGTTTCATAAATGTACCTTGAAGGTGCTGTGAGTAATAGCAGACTAGTACGGTGCAGGTACTTTGCATATGCAGGCTCTCAATCATATGCTGCCAGTAACAGTCCTGTCTGGGGAAGGGAACAAATTGTAGGTCCTTGTAAACAGGATAATGGCACTTCGGGGATATATAATGCGGGTACACTTTTGACGAGCTGAGGAACCGTTAGCTTCTCAAGAAGATTTCGACTCCATGGACTTACGTTACTTACTCGATATCATTACACGAATGTCGCATATTTATATTTCATTCATCTGTCACCGTTGCTGTACATCTGACAGCGTCGTCAAATACAACACCCTTTCGGATTTATAAATTACTGTCCTCAGGACATGATATGAATGGCGAGTTTGGTCTTGTCAGTGGTTAATTTCACACGTGGGTTTCAGTTTCATTGGTTATGAATTTTGAGCGGGCGGGGGCCGGAGAGAGAAAGAGAAAAAGAGACAGTAATGTAACGCACTGAAGTTCATTAATTGTCGGGATTCCTTGGAGTAAAGGAACGCAAAATAAAAACAGCCTCCAATAGGCATATCCGATATTTGAGACTTTTCAATTGTCGTTCTGGGTCTGTTTTCAAACTGTGGTTGATAGGCCTGGCAAGTCATGCCAAAGGTACACAAACACGCTATAGCCATCCACTGTACGTGGAACCTACAGCACGGCCGGCCAGATGAAAGGAGGATTACCGCCGACGGCGACTGAGTGATGCCTATAGACAAGGCGATTCTTTTGTCTGTAGTCAGCGATAGATTGGCTTCAGGGGACGTCGGCGGTGATGATGGTGGTGCTGGCGGTTTGGGTAAGGAAAACAAAGCTGTACTCTGCACACAAAAACCTACCGACAGCAAGCTATTTGGAGACTGGATGTGATTACTCTGCATGCTTGTTTAAACACGTTTACGAGGTGTCATTTCTAGTGCAGAACTCCGTTCCAAAACACAGTTCCAAAATAGGTGGAATCCACAATTTCTTATGCAATTTATGAATACTATTAAATGTTTGTACTCTAATTAGTGATTTTATAATTATAAATTCATGTTCGTGTACAATACTTGTAACAGATAATGCAGACAATTTTACTCTTCAACGCTAAATAACTTCAAGAGTGAAGTTATTTAGCGTTGAACGAAACGACAAGATACGCACAGCGAAATAAAACTGGCTGCTGAGCAATCGGTGGTGGTAAGATTTCTTGAGAACCTTGGCTACTGAGTTGGCAAAAGAATTCTTCGACGTTTGGGGAATCCAAACGTTCATTAGGCTACTATATTTTGTGTATTCCTGAGTCGGATGAAAATAATCCACATCCCTACACCTTATGTCCGTATGATACATTTTAATATTATTCTCGTACATAAGCCTGTACTGACAAAGTGTTATATTTCCTTCATATTTTACGACTAATATGTTAGCCTATTTGTGGGCCACATCTCTCCTGTTTGCCATATTCAATGAACAAAAATCTGTTCCATGGTGTTGTTATGTAATTAAATAGTTTTGAGGATTCAGGTCTTCCGGGATGTGACGTTGTGTCGCTGGGTCTCTCCAGACAAATTCTGCCTTATATTATGAACTAATGCCACGTCCTTGAAAATAAATCGTACATAATTCGTACGAGCATTTCTGATGAAGCCAAATGTTTGCAGCTGGTAACTCTTTCCTTTTCGGTCAGCGTTACCGGACACAGTACAGCGAATTTCACTGAAGCGTAAAAATAAACATTCTTTTTATAATTACGACCTTAGTCTCCAGAATTACAGTGCAAAGGATGATACTTATTAGTGCAGGTTACTTATTAAACAGTCATTTAGACGTATTAATAACTTAGCGTTTCTGTCGAAATTTCTTGTCAGTCTCCTTCATTGTAGAATTCTACAGCAGAGCCGTAAAATATAGAGGAGCAATTCACAAGGTTTGTTAGGACAGGTATAGGCAAGCCGTTGCCAATCGAAGGGGCTTCAATTTACCACGCCTTCTCTTTTTCCTTCTTTCCGTCCCGTTGGTTAAATTACAGGCTTGGAATATGGTAAAGAAGCACTGTAGTTTGACGGGGAAGGGGAGGGAGACGCTCTGTTTAGCCCATCATTTGTTCTTGGGGCGCCATCCTGGCGACGTGGCTGTTCTACAATAGTTCTGAACTTTATTTCTTCCCCCCAACACCCAATGTTGTTTGAAGGACGCTCAGTTTCATCGGATCCTTTCAACTTGACCGCTCTGAATGAGGACAATTGTAAACAGGAGGGGCTACAGCAAGGTTTTATCGCCTTTGTCGGTGTTGCCGAGGTGTGGACAGGTTGTATATTACAGGCTTTGAGTTGAGTGAAGGGTTGTTGACAAGCTGTCCTGATCTGACATGGCCCATCACACAAACGCAGTGCCACCCTAAATACTGCGCCTCCAAACATCCTGATGCTAGATCTTTTCTGTTTACAAAATTTGTTGAGGCCAAGAGAGTGTAGAATTCTCCCATTTCTGTTTTCAGTAATATACTAACCATAAGGTGGCGCAAATTGTCTTTTATTATGGCTGTGTTTCCACTTGAACCTTTTCGTGTATTCCTTGGCAAAGCAGTGCTTTATGTGCCCCTTAGCGATCTTACGTGGGAGGTGTCTGTTTCAACTATAAAACGAGCACAGTGTTTTGCTGTTTCGTGGTTACAATCCAAGTATTACTTAAAGTAATTCCATAATTAATTTTGTATTTCTGATACCTGTTCAGGTATCAGAGTTTAAATACCTAGGACATCTTATATCAGATTACAAAAGTGATTTGGAATATAAGATACAAACATATAACAAAATAAATTGTGTTATATAAGGCATTTTGGAAAACAAATGACTAAAGAAACAAAATTAAGAACCCACAGTATCACAGCTAAAGCAGCCTTAAAGTTCGGTTGTGAAGCCTAGGTGCTGAAGAAACGAGATGAACAAAGACTGGAAGCAGCACAAATGAAATTTTTAAGACATTTGTTAGGAATTACTAAGTTAGACAGGGAGAGAAATCAATCAGTGAGGGAGAAACTTGGAGTGCAGAATATTGTTCTGGAAATGAAACAGTACCAACGAGAGTGGCTACAATATGTAGAGAGAATGGACACAGACAGGATATCCAAACAGGCACTGAAATATAGGCCAAAGGGGAAGAGAAGCATAGGACGCACAAGGAAAGATGGAAGGACCCGCTTCATCTCGAGGGATAAAGAACAGGCACTAAGCCTAATATATCACAGCTCAAGATGATGATGATGATGAATTTTGTATTTGCTTTATTACACGAGCGTTTTCTTTTTATTTCTGTGATGGTTGTATTGGGAATCTCTTTCAATGAATTATTGGATTCATTATAATTGTCGTATTTGCGCCAATAAATGGAAACGCATATCATACTTGTTAAATTTATGGTCTACCGGGACACTAAGTGAGCAAAGTACGCTTTATGTTTCTTTAGGATAGCTGCAAGCAGTACCGGCACATGTCACATTCTAGCAGAACTTATTATCCCCGGCACAATCGCAGGCTGTAGCACAATCTATTAGAGCGATCCAGTAAAGTGTAATTCAAGAGTGAGTTGAGTGGACTGCTCGAGCGACAAAATCACTTCAGTCCATGTCGAAGTTTAATGCAAAACCGAAATAAAATGGGTTTGTGTTTGTACGTACATCAAGTTAAATGGGTCGATTATGGCAGGGTTCCATCAACCTTCCAAAATTCTATAAGCCACCTCAAAATTCTAGGCGCCACAACGATGACATGATGTAATTTCTACCCTGAGGATCCACAAATATCAGGCGCCACCGTACAAAATTTAGTCTGCCAGGTGACCTGGCGCCATGGTTAGTGCAACCGTGGGTTATGATATACATTATTATTGTTGTAACTTAATAATTACCGTATTGATTCCCATACTTTTGCTTCTTCCGCCCGACCGGTTATTTTGTCAGAGGAAAATCTGTAGACCCGCCATAGTGAAAACAAAGCTTTTCTCTTAATACAAAGTAATGTTTTTACAGTTATGAATGTTCTTGTGTTAATACAAATACGAAACTTAATGCAGTCGACAAAACTACTTACTGATATTCGTGATTAGTTTTTATTATTGGCAGCATATTTCGATTAATCTTGATCATCATCAGAATTTTAGCAAAGTTAAATAGTACAGATATACAATTGCGTTAATCGTGTAAATAACTGAGATATCAATTTTACATTATTTTTGTAGCACATGTTGCTTGTCATATTCCGTTATGACAAATGGTTGTAAAATGTGGGTAGTTACATGTGTTGAAATGCTTATTAATGATAAATTACTTTGTATGTAACTGCACCTTCCTGGGGGTTTTCTTTGTTTTGGTTACAGCTGGAGTACCAGTTGTTCGGTTGTTCGATGTTACTGTAAAAGAATATTTTATATTAAGGAATAAAATACATATATTTTTATGTATCAACTTCATTTGAGACTCTCAAACTCAGTTGATACAGAAGTATATTGAGTTATCATAATAATAATAATAATAATAATAATAATAACAACAATAATTACGTACTGCTTTATGTAGATATTGACTAGTCTTGTAGCATGGCAAGATATAAATTTTTCTTACTGGATGTGTAACTAAATTCTCCTGTTGTCCTTAAATGAGTCGGCTTATCTGCGAGTAACATTATACAGTTCCTTTTTTGTTTTATGGAGGCGGGTCAGAAACTGAACGGAAATAGAGGCGACGGTAGAACTTGTTCCTAATTAGGCATCACGCCATGAAGTTGTATGTGTGAGTGGAGGTGTAGCTCCGTGCATTCCTAACTTCGGCGGTAGACGTAGGTGACATGTCAGATTTATACCTCAGTCGCTTTGCCCCAAGGGAATGTTCTCCTGTGTCGGTTGAGTAGGAGGCTGCATGGGCCCCAGAGCCGGTCTGGATGCTTTTGACGCTCTTGCCAGGAATGAAACCGCGATTTTTTGGTGCTCCGGCCCAAATTCCAATCATAGAACTGTACAAACTCTACTTTCCGGGCTCCAGATGAGAAGAAATAAGAAACGGAAATCCCATGGATTGTAGAAGTGTGCACACATAGACGGCACACCTCGGCATTTGTATTATAGCCGGTATCACTTCTAGAATATCCACGTAGGGAACGCAGCAAAAGCTTGCAGCTGCATCTGGAGCTGGTACAGATTATATTTGGAGACTTGTTTTGTGCCCCGTCTGTCTTTGAAGTACATAAACATCTTCAGTTTCTTTCTTCCCTCACAACCCAGGGACATGTCAGTCAGTAGGAGCGACTGGCTGTGCGGGTTGGGCTACAGAGGTTTGATTCTTGGCTGGGACAGAAAATTTCTGTCTTCACCATTGTGTCCACACTGATTTTGGGGCCACCGGGGGCTGTTTGTCTGGGGCCAAGTAGCATGGGGATGAAATTGATCATTTACATCCATCTAGTGCCGAGATTAATAATTAATGGAGCTATAGTTCCACTCCCCCATACGTCAACACGGCTTAGTATTTATTAAAGCACAATGATCACTGTATTAAACTTTATGGCTAAGCTGATCATTGTCTGTTCGGATCGGTTACCGTACCCACCACGACTTATGGATCTATTTCTGATTCCAATGTACGGTAGGTCTAACTGTAGAAGCGTCGTTCATTTTACTCAAATGCCGATGTCAATAATGTGAATTCGCACTGCCAGAAGGCTGGAATCTTTTATTGTTGAGTGGAATGATACATCAAGAACGGACGTGGTAGTCAGGCAGCCATCTTCTCCACTCCGTCCGGCTGGAGGTTCAATTGGTATCGAGGTCTCATCTTCTTGATGCGCTTCAGACGTGACTGTGCTGTCTCTGAAGTCCACTTAAGACATGTCGCCTGTAAGGGAGAAATCCTGTGAGCAGGGCTGTACAATTTCAGTTCCTATTCATTCAACGAATCGTTTTTTGTTTATCTGTCATCAGTATCTTCGGGAAGTAATCATACACAATTCCTGTAAGTTGTTTAGCTCAGATTAGGGATCGCTTAACGATCCCATATTATCCCATAAGTGTCGAATAATATGAGAAAATATTTGTATGTGGGAAGTAGAAAGAATGGGGGAACAAACTATAGGTACTGAGTGCAATGTGTTGAGTTACCACAGCATTCACTTTGAGAAGGCAAGCAAGACCACAAAAACAGTCATATTACCGAGTGCCCCAATCGGCCCTCAAAAATTGGTCCCCATACAAAAGTCACGGACGTTGCTGCTGAATAAACTATTGTTTACGCATCCTTTTTTGCTTCGACCTCGTGCAGTTTTTCATTTTCCTTACTGAAGAGGAAAATTCACTGGCAAATTAAGTATCACATATTTAGTTCACATTATACAGTCATAAACAACACCACAGGGAAACTCAATTAGGCTACTGGTTTCGGCTTAACATAAACCATTATCGCGCCTCTTCTTTTTTAACAACCATTTTTAGTCAAAATTTTGATTGCAATTAGGAATGAAACTAGTAGCGTAATTACGTGATCAGCTGCGCTGTGGTGTTGTGTGTGCCTGTAAATATTTGATTAACAGTTAAGATGCGGATGAATCGCGTTAAGGTAAATAGCTCACATCAATCAGTTGGAAGTATTTGACAGACGAACTTACCGGTTTTGCAAGTTAAGTTTTGAACAGCGAATCTGGGCCGATCCCAGTGGCCGCGCGGTGTAAGGCGTAGGTTTGCGGCCGAGCGCTTGCTGGGATCGTGGGTTCGAATCCCACCGGGGGCATGGACGTTTGTCTCTTGTACAGTGTTTGTGTTGTCAGGTAGAGATCTCTGCGAGGGGCCGATCCCTTGTCCAGAGGAGTCCTACCGACTCTGGTGTGTGCTTGAGTGTGATCAAGTGAAATCACAAAAACCCTCTACACCTACTGTGAACAAGTACGTAGAAGAGGGAAGGACTATGAAACGAAACAGCGAATCTGGAATTAAATGTTTTGACTAGTGAATTGTTACTTCGCTTAACGTGTGATGGGAGTAGTGGTGGGGCTCTAGGCACTGTTTCACCTTGGTTATCCGCAAGTCGGCGAGAAATTCTTGTAAATAGCTCACATGATTTGGATAAGGAGAATAAATTTATAATCTAATAGAGCAGGTCTACTGATCCTTTTGATGTGGTGCGGGCAACTTCGGCAAAATCAGGTCTGTATGCGGGCAACATGAAATTAAATACACAGCATGAAGAGCGAATAATTATGTGAACAATTATTTGTTCATGTACACATCGTGTGCAATAAACATATACTGCTTAATCTAGGAAGAGTAAACATATACTCCTCAAGCTAGGAACAAAAACTTATACTGCTCAAGCTAGGAAAAAAAACGTGTACTGCTCAAGCTAGGAATAATAAACATATAGTGCTCAAGATAAGAACGATAAACATATACTGCTCAAGCTAGGAACAATAAACGTATACTGCTCAAGCTAGGAATACTTTATAAAAATGCAGTTCTCAATCTAGGCTATGGTGTCGCTATTTTTAGCACATTTTTATGCGCGTTAGCAAAACTGCAGAAAGCGATGGCTTCGTCATGCCTGTTCGCCCGTCTATCTGCATGCCTGCCTGCCTGCCTGCCTGCCTGCCTGCCTGCATGCCTGCCTGCCTGCCTGCCTCTCTGTCTGTCCGCACAGAACAACTCGGCTGACACTGGACGGATTTTCATGAAATTTTATACTTGAGAATTTTTCGAAAATCTGTCAAGAATGTTCAAGTTTCATTAACATCTGACAAGAATAACGGATGCCTTACATGAAACCTTTTGAACATTTACGATAGTATCTCGCTGAATTCTTCTTAGAATGAGAATGTTTCAGACAAAATTTGTAGTGAACGTTGAAACACACATTTTATGTCCAATAACTGTTCCCAGTATCGTGCCCTTTATGAGATAATGTGGAGAAATGTGATACAGCCAGACAGGCCACAGATGACAACATAAAGCGGCGCAGAAGGTGCGATATGCATGTCGGATAACTAAAGTGAGAACACAGACACACAGAGTAGTTAATACTTATTGCTTTTCCACGGCAACAATAGTTACGCGAACGCGCCTTAATGTTGAGTTATACGTACGTTGCCTGTCGTGTTAAAAATGAGTCAGTAATATAATGCATGTATAGTAATTTGACCCGTTTGGAAGATAACCTATCCAGATCGCAGTTCAGACGGTTCGTCGCCGGCTGCTCATCCCGGAGGCCTGGGTTCAGCCCCAGTGTTGGCAGTGTAGGATTGGCAGCGGACGGCTTGGCACAATTTCCTCTGAACACTCCCGTTTTCCCTGCCAGTTGTCACGTCACTAATGTTCTACGTGTATACGCCTCTAATACCAAGAGCCAGTCATGCAATGTGCATGGATCTTGCGTCACCCATTATATACCTGTATGGCCTTATCATGGTAACTGAAACAGCATTTGGACATAGCGTTACTATTAATTTGGGAGATTATAGGTTTCCACAGCTTTGGTAGTGAGGATTCAGGTCTTCTGATTGATTCCCCATGTTTCGACGGAACGTAAAGCGTTCTTCCTCCAAGGTCTAGGAACCCTCAAACCTGTAGGACAGAGGCGGTACTTTTTTCCCGAAACGTTGGGGATCAATAACCGTGTTAGCGTAGCAACCCAGGAAACATGAACACTGTTACATCAATTGCCAATGAAAAGACAGAATTTATTGCTGACACTGCTAAACACCAAATCTATTTTTGAACTCTGTTTCTGAATGAGAAATCGCTTGAATAGCAACAGCAGATTGATATGTAGAATTACAGGTATGTGAATGTGTAATTAGTGTAATGAATGCTATGAGTCAAAGCGCTGGTTCCAAATGATCCTTGTATAACGACAACGATAACAGGAAAGACACCAATTTACATAGTGATCAAAGCTGTTAGCACTGTGGAAGTCATGTATGATGTTTGACTAATGTAGATGCGGTGATGTAGTAGCATTCATTACACACAACGTTATGAAGTGAGCCAAGTCAATGCTAATAGTACAGATATACGGTGTGTTTTGTTTTATAACATATCCCACTTGAACATGTAATGCTGAGTAATTGTTTGTACAACCCGAGCCTCGCACAAGTGGAATAACACCTTGAAGTGGCTCCCTATATCAGTATGTACTTGAAAGATGACAGCGCGAGTGACAGCAGCAAAGAAATTCGAACACGGTATAGAGATGTTTTTTTTTAAAGTAATGATTGCCATTGTGTAGCAATAATATATGTACGGTGCTACAGTACTAAAACGAGTAACACTTCACGCATCATGGAAAGAAGGCACTATCCACACAATTATAGAATCTGGAATTTTTATTCTACCAAAAAGGGAAGAGAAGAGAAAAATATTTCATGTGCTTCCTGAAAATCAGTAATAGAAATATTGTGTGATAGCTTCGTTGGGTGCGTACATATACTGACAGGGAGTTCCTGCCAGAACATATAAAACGGACTTTGCTATTGAAGAGATTTCTAGTCCTGTCGATATTATTATTATTATTATTACTACTACTACTACTATATTTGTACCTGTATTTTATTTGTATTACTTTAGGTTACGTTCTGAATGTGCTAGGTTAAACCTGTCGGATTTTCACCCTCGCCATATTCGTAACAATTAACTTGCAGACAGTATTTAACGCATGTCGTATACTGATGTGAGTGCTTACCTTCGTATGACATTTTACGACAGTGGATCACATAATGTTATTTGGCATTTGAAACCGCAGTTTTTGTGTATAATCGCACATGTAGCAATATAAAAAGCTGCGAAAAATATTGTTACTCTAATGTGGTATGTACGTACTGTATGACTGTGTAACGTGGTTTGTTATTCTGAAAAAAATTAAGCTAAAATGTGGTGGAAATAATGCTGCGACAAGAACTGCAAATTGTATTAGGAAGGAGTTAATTTGGGATGGATGAGAAGTGCATTGCGTGGAACCTAGTTAGTAGAGTGCATTACCGACATTCGTAAAAGAGGATTTTTTTTCGTAGAAAAATTATGAAGTGGTCTGTGTGTGTTTGGATTATTATTTAGTACCGACCCATATATGCGTTTTTTCTACATTGTCCAACAGCCCCTAGTGGGCGAGAGCCTCCTCATTATCGAGGCTTCACCATCACATTCCGACACTCACAGTCGGTAGAGTACTGTGGACGAGGGATCGGCCCGTCTCAGAAACCGCTACCTGACAACACGCAACACTTGCAAGAGACAGACATTCATGCCCCCGCTGCGATTCGAATCGGCAATACCAGCAAGCGAGCCGCCGCAGACCCACTCCCTAGACCGCGAGGCTACTGGGATCGGCTTTGTGCTAGGAATAGTTGAAATAAATTATAATGAATTATAGCAGCATTAGGAACACGTCATTAAATTTAGGCAAATAGAGAGGGAGCGACACTTGCACATTTTCACTGCTGTAATACAGATGAAGAGAAGAGCCAAAACAAGCAGACCCTGTGTTTAGTATGTGTGAAGTTTTTCACACTGCCTGAAAGGAAGCATTATCTCTTAGTGCGCTTAACTCCTTTAACACGCGGCTGTATCTTTTCGTACGTACAAGCCCCTTACCCGGATATTTGGCTTGCTTTTTCTTTTGTTGATGCTAAGTGCCAGCAATGAACGGCTAATGAGCCGCTCCCAATTACGAGTCCCCTCCGTATTATTGGAGGCCTGCTGCTTATGTTAATGGCTTTGTGACTTGAAGGTTAATATGTGTGTGCATGACTAAGACACGTAAGAAATAATATATGCCTTGTTGTAACGCCACCTGTTTCCATATTGAAAAAAATACTAATTTGCAACAGATCTTGCCTTGACATTAAGTAGTAGTACGGCAGACAGTCATAGTAATCCTACATTTGATTAAAATTCGAATTAATTGAGATCTCTGAATTATTTTAAGCTCTTTATATCTCATGTCAAAAACCTAATTTTAGGAGACAGCCTACAAAAAAGCGTTGATAGATGACATAACATTTTATGATTTATTTTCAAGGTACCTCCTTTTTTTTCTCATGAATGCTGACTCTTTCATCACCAAACCTTCCTTGTTTTCTCTTCTTCCTGTTCCGCTCACAGCTGAAGGATTTTTTGGGGACCATACCTATGTTCACACTTTTCAAAGCCGATATTTTCTTTTGTTTCTGGGTCTGGGTTTTTATTTTATAATCACATTTGCAGAATTAAAAAATCGCTGCTTTGTTGCTTCAGGCATTTCGAGGTAGCTTTCTAAACGTAAATTAGTAAGCTTTTTTCTGAAGTTACGGTTGTAAAACTTCCGCACTTTAGAGACCAAAAATAATGTACTAAATTACATTTAAAATTTCAGTTTCTATGTCACAGAAAACAGTGCCAATTTTCACTGTAAAAACCGGTCAGTTATTGCTGTCGAGGGGACTTTGCACTATTTGATCTGCAAGCCATATGAAACATATAAATTCAGTTGACTCTTTAAAAGTGGTGACAGGTAGTAATCACGGAACTTCAAACGGTTAAAATAAAGAGAGAATTGAAATTACGATAGCGAATAGAATGTGAGAGATGCGATCATTTGTTTTGTGTTGACATTACTTTGACAAACTCTAGTATCAAGCCAAGGAAGTATACTGCACTCTTCGAGAAACAGAGAGTTTGAATATTCTGAGACATTTTTCCTTTCGAATATGACACAGCATGATAAGCATAAAAGTAGAATTATACCCGTCTTAATAACAATGACACGGTTCTATTGTCACATTACTTTCTCGAAATAGGCAAACACAGTGAAATCTCTTTGCGTTGGCCACCTGGTGGCCTCATTCAAACGCAGCAACAAGTTTGATCAGGTTGTCCTCTTACAGAACACTGTTAGAAATTTCCCGTTTTTTGTGTACATTGACTACGTATTAAACTATATAGTGCATTACTCTTGTCTCAATGTTAACCTTTCTGAAGCATTTTTCCCCCTTTGACTACTGATTATATGCTTGGTGTAAAACAAATGGGCTTGAAGTGAATATGAGAAAAATATTTGTACTTACAAATTTTACTGTGATTTTTATCTTGGTCGCACTTCAGGACTGCCAGAATTTAAGAATAAATTAAACAGAGTATTCATAGCTTTATTAAACCTAGTCGTGACCTGTTGAACTTGATAGAAAGAACCCATTATCACTAAAAGACAGTAAGAACTTACATCGCTAAGAGATTTGCGCTGTTCTGGGATATTAAACGGCATAGAGTGGTAATTCTATACCAACGTTTCGGGACAACATATCAGTCCCATCTTGACCCTTAAAGACGGGACCGATATGTAGCCCCGAAATTTCGGTACAGAATTACCACTCTATGCTGCGTAATATCCCAGAAGATCGCAGATATCCTTACGTCGCGTCGCAAGCCTGAAGTCATGCCTCTTACATCGGTAAATTAGGCCAAAGCTTTTATAACCAAAGCAAATAATGGGCGGAGTTTATTAGGCACTCAAACATTTACACAAAAGTCTTTATTATTCTGAATCATAACGGTGAAACACCACTCCACAGAATTTTTGGTTTCGGGTCTCAGTACAGGGATCTTAAACCTCGCAACTGTATTGTAAATGTCCGCCATTTTATTTCTTGAATTGAGAAAGATGCAAATACGACTCGCCTTCTTCTCACTTTGTGACACAACTATGAAAAACGTGAATTGAGACAGCAAACAACGAGTGTATTGCATACACGCAGAACGAGGAGACTCTTGTGTCAACACCTGTCTACTTCTTTCTGAAAACAGGCTAAAATTTGTACAGTAATTCGCAGTCAAGTGGCATGTCTGAACAGGGGGGCAATTATGAACTTAAGTACACATAATTTTGGGAACCAATTTTTTATTCTTTATTTCTTTGCCTATGAAGTTGGTAAGCTGAGCATGAAAAATCTTGGACTTAAAAACCAAGCCTTTATATTTTAAATAGGCGGCAAATTGGGCATGTTTGGGAACAACAATGACAAATGGAAATTTTATTTACGAAGAAATCTAACGAGGTATATGCCACCTCTAATAACCAACTGGTATTTACGAGTAAAAACGTACACATGGGGTCAAAATTTACGGAACTGTACTTTGAGTTGTTATGTGTGGTTGTGGAACTTGGTCTTTCAACGACAGGAAAGGACGTTGACTGAGACTGTCTGACTGTGGTGAGAAATTTCGACCCCAGGGATATGCCAGCAACAGGAAGCTTGAGAAAATTGACTTATGACGACGTAAATTAATTTAATATTTACCTAATAATACTGGAACGAAAAAATCAAAGTTGGTGAGATGGGCGGGGCGCTTAGAACACCTTAGAAAGATCAGTAATTCGTGTAATGCGCTGGTAGGTAATCTTGAAGGGAAGAAACCACTCGGAAGATTTAGACATGGATGGAAGGATAAGATGAAAATATGAAACAAATATTGTGTGAGAGTGTACACTGGATTCTTCTGGGTCAGAATGGCGAACAATAGTAGGCTTTTGTGGACATGGCAATGAACTTTTGTGTTCCATAAAATGCGGGTAATTTCTTGACCAGAGCAAGTTGTAATAACTTGTAAAGGATTGTTCTGATCCATGAAACAATTTCCGTATTTGGTCAGTGAGCTAGTTAACCACGATGTACTGGATATATAACTAGGCTGGGGTGGGCGACTTTGTTAGGAAATACTTTGGAAGACGGCCAGTTGGACTGTGACAGAATGTAATACGGCAATCTCTCTCTCCCTGCTTGCTCCTCTCCATAATATGGACGCTCGTATGTTTGAATATGTAGAAAAGCCTAAAACCTAAATTTCTGTCTTTCTTCTCTCCACAGTGTACGAAGTCTTCTTTACAGGACCGCGTGATAATAAGTACGTCTGCTGGCAGTGGCGGAAAGATCTGTCATTGTGAAGCAATCGAGAGGTATATATGTTTCGGGGCTTGTGCAGCCTCGATCACTGCAGTTAGCAGATATCTCCTATTTATTAGCTCCTCTTATTCTAACGGTCTGCCTTTCAACACGTTTTAAAGTTCGTGGCATACACACTGCGTGAAGCATACTCATCAAGGTCTGCCAGATGTAATAGTGGATCACTGGAATAGTAGAAATCATAGCTAGGGATCGAAAATGTGACTTTTCCGTTTGAAACTTCGAGGACTTTGTGCTGATAGTGGAAACAATATCTTAAATTCTCGAAGAATATGAACTACGTTGAAGTTGCTGGGTATTGTTCAATGGCTAGCTTCCGTGTAAGCTGTGAAAATATGTCGTGTTATCTTGTTTGTTTACGCTTTAATGAAAGAGACTATATAACGTGGATTTCTAGACCGATTATTGAATAATGAATTGGAAATAGAGATTCTCTGGGCACGGCAACTGTCACCGAAGCCTTACCGCATAGGAAGCCTGCATCCGCCGCGAGTTTAGGGTACATCTGTTCCCCTGCAGTTCAACTTTCCTTATTTCGCAGAAGAGACACGAAGGGCCCTGAGTTCCTGGCGAGTGCAGGCTTTCCTGTGCGAAGAAGCTGGTGTGCAGAGGGACAAGAAAAAATAGATATTCCTTATCTGGAAGAAATGAATCCCATTTCGAGGTGCTGTCCCTGGGGTCGTCTGGAAACAACGGAAAACCTTTGTATATTTGGTATTCCCGCCGATATTTGGATCAGGCTTTCTAAATACAAGCCAGAAGCGTTATGGCCTGACACAGTTACTTGAAATGTATGTGTGTGTGTGTGTGAAGGATATAGAAAATGGAAGAATGAGAGAATGTCGGGATTATCGATAAGCCAATCAAAAAGCAGAGTTTGTAGCCACAAGTTTATAAAGATCTCACTGTCTGCTTCGCAGCGGCGCACCCAGGGGGAGCGGGGCTGCCGGGGTGCCCTTCCCCCCCCCAATCCGAAATGTAAAAAACACAAATTTCATAGATATTATGACATAAAAAGTTTTACGTAATTTACTCTTTAGCCGAAATCAGCCACTGCGAGTCGGCTGAGGACTAGTACATTAGAACTTTGAAAAACAAATCAGTAACATTAAAAAACAAGAAGTTGGGACGCTGTGACTGAGTCATGGAGCATGTAGTTGTATTTGTGTGTATATAAATGCAGTCGCAGACAGTGTTATGTTGTACGAGTACTTATTACATGACTTTTATAACATGACATTTAAAATCAAACATAAATTACAATGTGAAATGAGAACAACAGTCTTCACAACTTATATAATGTACTATTAAATTATTGTAAATTAGTATTAGAATGGAAACCAATAGGCAGGAGAATCAGAGGAAGACCAAGGAAAAGATAGATTGAAGATATTGAAGAAGATATACAGATGATGGGAATAAGAGGGTGGAGAAAGTTGAGTAAGGAAAGGACAGAATGGAGGAGAATCACTGAGAAGGCTAAAACCCATGGTGGGTTGTAACGCCAGTAAAAGAAGAAGAAGAAGAAGAAGAAGAAGAAGTTATTGTAAATTAGGCTACATGTTTCAGTCCTGTAGGACCATCATCAGGCCTATGTACAAGAATGGATGTAAGGATAAATAAAGCCTTAGAGACCTCAAAGGCGTCTGTTGTATTCTGGTCTTGTGTTTTGGTTGCTAGGTACCAGTATGGTGTAACGCACTATAAATACTGTATATTGGTGGGAAATTTTGTTTAGTTTTTAGTTTTGTTAAGTCTAAACAAAAATCCCCACCAATATACAGTATTTATAGTGTGTTACACCATACTGGTACCTAGCAACCAAAACACAAGACCAGAATACAACAGACGCCTTTGAGGTCTCTATGGCTTTATTTATCCTTACATCCATTCATGTACGTAGGTCTGATGATGGTCCTACAGGAGTGAAACATGTAGCCTAATTTACAATAAGCTAATAATACATTATATAAGTTGTGAAGACTGTTGTTCTCATTTCACATTGTATCCTGTCTCACATCGGTATGCACAATATGAAGATACAAACATAAATTATGTATAGCCTCAGGGTCAGCCCCCACCGAACGAAAACTTCTGGTCGCGCACCTGCCGCTTCGAGTCTTGTTTATTGTTCTTCGTACATGCTAGGTTACCAGAGTAGACCTCCCATCACATACTATTAAAATCCACCCATCTAAGAACTTCAGCCATAGGCTTTATTGTGTTTAATTCAGTGTTGTTCTATTTGATAACGCCGTCATATCAGTATCTACATATTTACTGCAGAATACAGCGGCTTGTATGTAGCTGCGGGTCTTTTATTTTTTTATTTGTTGCAGCTATCATCGTACAACACGTGGTATAAACTGTCCGCTACGCCCATAACCCATATCTGATGATACTTAAAGTCGCACATAAAAATAATATATCCACAGTGTTCTCTGTTGGTGTATTGGAACCCATCCTCATCTTGGGACAACTTGCGGTTACCCTCCCTATTCTTATCCTACACTGCGGTCAAGAGATGGCTGGAAGGGTCGCAGGATATCCAGCCATTAAATCCAGCAGGCACTCTTGGCAATAACCAACTTGCTTCTCGGGTTTTAATTGAAATCGCGGAAGGTCACTTCATTACACGCGTGTCCCGAAGCTCCCTACCATTTTAAGCTGTTACTGCTTTGTATGGGTTGCCAGATTCTGGAACATGGCAATAGTTATATTTAAGGGGTACCCAAAGATCCGAGATTTGCTTTAATGTCTTTGATGTGCTCAGGGTTATTATGTGCACCTTCGTACGGTTGCTTGACTCGTGGGGAGAAAATTGGAGGTACCGCATTCAGTGACAGTGACATCATTACATACTTCACTTTGCAGTGTTTAGTGATTTTAATTGTAGCTTAGAGCTGTTCGACCATCGTAAGTGTGAAAATTCAATTCTTAGGAGATCTTAGGTCCTGCCGAATGATGGATACTAGCGACGTTTATAAGGCTTATACTGGTTTCGTCTCCAGAGTCACGGAGTTCAAGATGAGTTCTTTACCATGAAGTTAAAAGAAGGATCCATCAGTTTATTTATATCGACTTAAAGTATTACGTCGAATTTCATGTCAACAAACGAGAGAGCTATATTTTTATCTTTTTTGTTCAAAGTATATGTTAGATTCAGTGGGAGTGCAGCAGGTTGGGACCGAACCAGCAGAGGGTTACATTATTTTAAGCGGAATAGTAAATATGAATCGTAAATTAGGTACAGGACTTTTGATACTTAAGGGAATAATATTAGCAGTTAAGAGAGTAGAGTTTGTTAGTAACAGGATGCTAAGAGGTCGCTTGTGTGATACTGTTGTTCTAAATCGGCATGTTGCATAGACTGGAGGCAAGCATTATGTATAGGATTTTTGTTGGAAAACCTGAAAGGAAGAGACAACTTAAAAAGGCCCAGGCATTGATGGGGGATAATATTAAAATGCATACTAATTGGATAGAGAGGCGTGGATTGGAGTAATATGACCAATGCTCCCTTTAAGCTGCGCGGCTGCGCAGTAACTGAAATGCTCTCGCGCACACTGAATTGTTGCCGCGCAGCCGAAATTTTTCAACTTTTATTGTAAATATTCTTAGTATGTATATTACAAAAAAGTTTTCAAGTGCTGCGCAGTCGTCAGGTTGTGTAAAAATGTTTTGCTCAGAGCAGTAGCGGGTCCGCAGGGGTCGTTGAATGTGGCTGTGGATAAGAACGAGCAGTCGGCTGTTGTGAAGAAGGAAACGCACATTTGGATTCCGTAAAAGGCGGGACATTTCCTAATTCGCTAGGAACCATTAGCTTCTCAGGAAGGACCCTGCTCCATGCATTAGTTTATGTGGTAATCCTAAGTGGAGGAAATGTGATACTCGCCACTGTCTTCTATTTGCCGCACGCACTTAAGCTTTCGAAACTGTGCCAGAGGGAAAGACATCTGAGTGGTAAAAATCTGTTGGTTCTATCCGCAATTAATAGAAAATTTAGAACTGTTTGGTAGAAGAGGTACATACTTTTTTTTTCCTAAATATGTAACTTACGTAATATTTTAATTTTACATTAAATACTATTTACTGTTTACATACACAATTTTTTCCTTCAGATTATAAGGAGGGCTAACATTATGGTAAATTTCGATTCTAGATGCATTGAACCTGGTGTGTATCGATTTTTTCTTAACGGCTTGTACGCAGCAGAGGGAGCAGCGTTCCTGCAACTTATATACGCAAAAGTAAGATCGAGTATTCCCATAGCATCTAAAAGGCAATTACGTGTCTCATACATTCTTATTACAACAAAGAGTTTTCAACACTCCCAGTCTTTGTTCTTTCTCTAGCCTCAACACCTGATCCCGTCCACACATTGTATAGCCTATATCGGCAATGGCCCTTCTCTGTTTCCCCCCTCAGAGCTATTTTATGGAAAAGCACAGGGAAGAGTGGGGAGAAAAGGGAAAGGTAAGAATGTGAAGTGTTGTATATATTCCTCACATATATTCTAACTTGGAGCTTGTATACACATTTACGAAGCATGGGATAAAGAGAGTTAGGATGTAGGTCCAAATGCAACTTGGAGGAGCCGAAGTGATGTTATGAAATCTTTATTCCTTCAGGACGTACTAATATTTATCCTCCATCCAACACCCATTTGTAATTTTGTGGAAACTATTAGAATCATGTACTGAAACTTGTCTTCCTCTACTTCATAAACGTCCTTTTTTTTCAAAAGAAGGCCACATTAAATATGTCCCCATAAATATTTCGTCTTTTTGGTTGTGGAAGTGTATAAGGAATTTTCTTCCGCCTCAATTCCATTTTGTTACATCTTTGTATTCAGAAATCCACTTAATGCTCAACATTTATTAGCAGAAGTTATTAAAATCTAAAACTATATTCCCATATGAAAGGACACTTGTCTGGAACAAAGCATTGGTCAGCTGTATTGGAACTTTTTTAACATTCGTTTTATTTGATGTCAATTGGTGGTGTGAAGAGACAGAAAAGACCGGGAAGTGCGTAAGTACACACTCGGAAATATTTACCTTGGTAAATTTTTCTATCGATGTTTTCCAAAAGTGTTCTTTGCTATTTGGCATTTTATTTATATTGACGTCCATCTTTTGCGTATAATATCTATTATTTCGGCGGTTCTTATGACCAATGAAGCAAATTATGCTTCCTTATTTTTATCGCAAAGCGTTGAAACACTTTGTAGGCATGTTTGTTATGACGAGGAAATTAATAAATTTTATTTGAGATTCATGTAAGTTAAAGAATGAATCTAAGAGCAAGTTAATTAACCTTTCATGTTGTACCATAGACCTACCAACAAATTTTTTTCGGCATTCGTTTAGTAGTATAAGAATAGGGCACATTTAAACACGGCATTAAACATTCGAGTTCCATAAAATACGAAGTGTATATTGTCTAACTGAGCAAAGATTAGATTCTCTAGAACAATGGTTCTTAGCCTGTGATCCACGGAACCCTTCAGGAGGTCCCTGGACTTATTAATTAATTCAATTTTAATGGATTAATAAAGACGCCCATATATTACCATATCACATATTCGTTACTTTTTAATATTTCGAAATCTGTATTTGAGCATAATTGGTTTCCTTTGTAATGCAATCTATAATACAGGTTGTAGATTCTATATCTGTGTACTTTATTTTATACATTTAAATGCATTTTACTGAGAAGGGGTCCGTATGTTTCATCAGGCCCTCAAAGGGGTCCATGGCACAAAAAAGTTTAAGAACCACTGCTCTGGAAAGACTTTGCCCCATAGAATTAGTTAGATATGAAGGTACAGTAGTGGATGGAGAGACAGGCACTACGTTTCCTTAGCGCGCTAATGTTATGCACTTCGTAAGAAAAAGAAGGTGTACGAGAGTCCTGTAAGTTCATATGAGGCAAGATTGTAGAAACGTAATAAACTGGCAGATTCCTTGTAAAAAACATGATTACATTTATAGTGTCTGTTAGGCATATTCTTATTCTTGCGAAGCACGTCTTACGTTGTTTTTGTAATTTATGTGGACGTCATTTGCAAATAATAATAATTATAATTATAATTATAAGAAACCTTGCATGTGTATATATTTTAAAACTATGCGTCTTAGAACACGCGGTAGTGACTCTGGAGGTGAAGACTGCACATTAAACAGAACACGCTCTAGTGACTCTGGAGGTGAAGACTGCACATAAAATAGAACACGCTGTAGTGTCTCTGGAGGTGAAGACTGCACATTAAATAGAACACGCGGTAGTGTCTCTGAAGGTGAAAACTGCACATTAAATAGAACACGCGGTAGTGACTCTGAAGGTGAAGACTGCACATTAAACAGAACACGCTGTAGTGACTCTGGAGGTGAAGACTGCACATAAAATAGAACACGCGGTAGTGACTCTGGAGGTGAAGACTGCACATTAAATAGAACACGCGGTAGTGACTCTGAAGGTGAAAACTGCACATTAAACAGAACACGCGGTAGTGACTCTGGAAGTGAAGACTGCACATTAAATAGAACACGCTGTAGTGACTCTGAAGGTGAAGACTGCACATAAAATAGAACACGCGGTAGTGACTCTGGAGGTGAAAACTGCACATTAAATAGAACACGCTGTAGTGACTCTGGAGGTGAAGACTGAACATTAAATAGAACACGCGGTAGTGACTCTGAAGGTGAAGACTGAACATTAAATAGAACACGCTGTAGTGACTCTGGAGGTGAAGACTGAACATTAAATAGAACACGCTGTAGCGACTCTGAAGATGAAGACTCCACATTAAATAGAACACGCTGTAGTGACTCTGGAGGTGAAGACTGCACATTAAATAGAACACGCGGTAGTGACTCTGGAGGTGAAGACTGCACATTAAACACAACACGCTGTAGTGACTCTGAAGGTGAAGATTGAACATTAAATAGAACACGCTGTAGTGACTCTGAAGGTGAAGACTGAACATTAAACAGAACACGCGGTAGTGACTCTGGAGTTGAAGACTGCACATTAAACAGAACACGCGGTAGTGACTCTGGAGTTGAAGACTGCACATTAAACAGAACACGCGGTAGTGACTCTGGAGTTGAAGACTGCACATTAAACAGAACACGCTGTAGTGACTCTGGAGTTGAAGACTGCACATTAAACAGAACACGCGGTAGTGACTCTGAAGATGAAGACTGCACATTAAACAGAACACGCGGTAGTGACTCTGGAGGTGAAGACTGCACATTAAACAGAACACGCGGTAGTGACTCTGGAGGTGAAGACTGTACATTAAACAGAACATTTCTTTCGCACTTTGTTGAAGTGAAATCTGGGTCCCGGGAACATAACTGTAAAAGTGTAATACGCATTCTTACCCACAATAATAAGGAATTCTAACTTACATGCCCAGAATTTTAATATTTACTTTGCCTCTCCTTTAAAGGATGCTGAAAAATTGAAAATCCTTACAAAGAGACTTAATTTTACTTTTCTGAGAAAAGTTTTCTTGTGATGAATCCCTAAAGTGGGAACATCCGTTGTTACTTTATTCCACTTTGTGAGCATGTAGCTAAGTAGGAGACGTGACATGTGGAAGGGGAGCTGTAACATAGCGGTCGGGGTCAATGCATGACCAGTGCTGTCTTGTGAACATACTGCCTTGTCTTGCTGCGCCTGCTTGCATTTACTAGAGTTGTGATGTGAAAGCTTTCGTGAGCGTTAAGTATCTCATAACTTCCTCTTAGCTCTCTCAATTTCTTTCGGCATCCCATTCCCCATTTCTCCTTCTACCGTCTCTTCTTATTCTTCCTCTCTGTCTTTATTCCCTTCCCTTTACTTCTAAAGTAAAACTTACGCCTAACAAAATGCGAAGAATGAAAGGGAATTATGACGTCGTATTTCTTAATATAAGTGACTGTTTTACACATAAACAGGTTCCACTAGCTCTATGTGACGTTATACCCTGGATTAAATGCATGCCATGTTGGATATCTGCAGCCCTGACAATACAGGCATTTTAGAGTGTAGTTACCAAGTATATGAATCAAGGTTCATTAAGCGAGTTTAAAATAAAACGAAAGAATAGTTTAGTGCTAAAAGAATAAAGAGGGCAGTTTCGGAAACACACTTTTATTTCAGGGTTGATTTCATGAGAGGGCCGACGGTTCTAAATGTGCATGAAAAAACGGAATATTGCGGTGAAACAGAACTTGCGGGGAAACGCTGGATGGTTTCTTTACGCGTATGAAAGCGTAATGCGTAGAAAGACTTTGTGTACATATATGTCTGCTTCTGTTGTGTATTATGTGACAGGAGCTATGATTTGTTAAACAGTAGGCTGTTTTACCTTCTGAATACGGAAGACTATGAACAAACTAAGGAAAATTAACCGTGATTTAAACAAGTTTCAGAAGAAGTTAATTTCAGTTTTGAATATACCCAATGTTTTGACGTGGAAAGAAAGGGCTCAGAGCTGTTAAGTAATTAGTTTGCTGTAGTTGCACAAAGCATAGCAGTTGAATGCATTTAGGGAAGGTCGTGTTTCCACTGTACATTCCGTATCGAAATTCTGTGCATGAATTCACAATTGTTGAGGCGGTAATAAATTTAAATGGACGAGTGATACTGATTTCTGAGGTATGTTGGTTTTGCTCATAATCTCCTTACTAAATCTCTGTACTTTAGTTTTCTCACTTCCCACCCTTCTTGTCTGTCTGCAACGTGTCAATAACTGTTGTTTTGTAGCACGTAACGCAGTTCGGTTCCTTGCAAGCCTTTAAAGAATAAAGCGACTGCAGTGCAACGCCACGGCAGTAAAGAATAGAAAAAAATTGTGATATCACACCGTTTTGTTTCCCACAACACGACTTTAATGGTAACTAGCTAGATAACTGACTGACTGACTGACTGGTTACCTACCTAACTAACTAGTTTACTAGCTTGATAACTAATGAACTATCTTCCTTGTGTACTCACTAACGATCTAACTTATTTACAAACTAACTAATTGTCTGATAAACTGACGAACTAAGACTACTGAACGGAGTCCCCCGAAAACTTAATAAGTTTTCAGCTGTTCAAAACAGTTCCACATTTTACAGAACCACATATTCTTCGCCGTATTCGCAAGAAAACACGACTGGTCCGTGCTCTAAGCAAAACGAATTTAAATTTTTAAATACTCTTTTAATATTGTCCTTCCCTCTAAGCCTACGGCTTTCAACGAGTATCCCTTCTACTCTTCTCTCACCGGGGGTCTGTGTGCCTTTCTTTTCTTCTCCACGCGTACCACGTGCCTCGGCCATCTTATTCTCCTTGATTTAATCACAATAATAATAATAATAATAATAATAATATACCCATTACATAGGAAGCTGGTGTTGTATATAGGGCTGTATATATATTGTATGTAGGGGGCATAATAATTGAGTGATAAATGTTACATTCCTCCAAATTCTTGCGCATTAGAATTAAGTAGGCCGTGTAGATCACCGTTCAAATGTTACTGATTGAAAAGTGAGAATTGTATTACGCCACCAAACATAATGTCCTGTCTAGGAAACCGCAAAGTTTTCCGTCCAAAATTATATACCTAATGCGGCGCAGTGCTTAAGAAAAGATTGTGTACTAATTCTATTTAATTGCATTGAGCACAACGGCTTTTGGAATATGTTAATACTACTTTCGATAGCGGAAAGCAAATTTGTAGAAGAATTCTTTGTTACTAGCTAAATGGCAAAATGGAAACTTCATTCATCCATCTGCTACATTCATACACAGTGGGAATTTTCTTCATCATAAATGCATAGGACTTAAAACACAAGGCAGAATGTTTAAATTATGCAGTAAATTTGAAACATTCCTTTCAAATTTAGAATCGCACGCGCTGCCTATGTAAAGGTAACTTTGTGTCGTGCCTTTTATTGGAAGCACTGACATCAGAGTAAATTGAAGAGACTCGAGTTTGAGTGCTCAGATTAGAGAGGCTACATGCTGTGTACAATTTTAAACTTTTAATACTGTTCACTGTACGAGAAGCTACAAAGCCTCTTCCGGCTTTCTGTCCCTCAAAGTGACCTGATCACTTCTCTTCCTATTATTTATAGACTAGTTTAAGCCGTTAAATGTAAAGACTTCTGACGTTCAAAATGACTTGTGTAATGGGCCACTTAATTGTTAATGTTTAATGTTACGTAAACGCCATATTGATCCAGTCTTACTTAACGCGTGTCCTGTGTACCTCTTCAAGTTTCATAATTCATGTGTTTCAGAAGTTTTTTTAAGCATTAGAAGTTTAATTTAGTATTACACCCATTCTCCGATGTTGTAAGATGCCTATATTTTTGGTGTCTGTGCTTTATACCATGAGTTCCGTAATGTTCCGGATACTTGAATTGCTTACAGGTTGGGAATGCGTTCTGTGAGTGTTGTTTTTTGTATCAATGGTGCTGTTAATTGCTAAGATTAACTTACGTAGCGTCAACGGTAGTTGAAAGAAGTATGGCTGTGAACATTGGTAGAATGACACTAACAGGGGAGAAGCAAAGTGCTAGGAGAGGCCTTCCGCTGCGCCATTTTGTCCACCAAAAATCCCATATGAAATGCCTTGGTAACAAACCCTGGACTTCGTAGTAAGATGTCGGCAACTAACCTCCTGGTCACAACATGGCCTCTATGTAGGTGTACCTGTTTCTACGTGTGTATATATGTATAAGAATGTTCTTGTTTTTGTGTGTCTTTCGGTCTATATTGAAATTTATTTCAAAAATTTTCACTTCTTCTCCTACCTAAGAACCTAAAGATTAAAATAAAAACAAACCCGTAAACGTACCTCTTGCTTTGTAGGCTATATTATGGGAGTCAAGATGTTGCCTTCAGGGAAGAATATAGACTGATGTTTTCTGAGAAATTAGAAGGAAAGTAACAAGAGGAGAAGAAAACCTGCATAATGAGGGCTTTCGTAACATTCACTCGTCACCAAATGTTATTAGCTTGTCCAAGTAATGAGGCTGGGATGGCCGAAGGACGCCGCACGCACGTGAGAGTTTAGGAATCCGTACAAATTTTTGGTTGGAAAACCCAAACAGAAGAATACGCCGTGGGATATTTTGACGTAAGTAGAATGATTATATCGAATTGGATATTATATTGGATGTATAAGAAATATGCAGAGAGGCTTTGGAATGGAGCCAAGTGGTTCAGGATAGGCACCAGAGGCATGTCCTCGTGAAAACGCAGATGAACTTTCAGGTTCCTTAAGCCCCAAAAAATTTCTGTGCTAGCGCTGGGATGAGTAGTTTTGTAGGTTAACCCAAGTAAGCTGTAATTAACTTTCTTATCTACTGTATATTTACTGTCAGTTTAGTAGAGGCAGTTAAATAATTATGCCGTATCACGAAAAATAGTTACCAATTTACTGGTAAACGAGTAACATTTGTCATCATAAAAGTACGGTGGAGTCTATTCATGAGACTTTCCATTTCTTGAGAAATATGTTGCAAACCGCAAACAGCAAATGTTGTTATGTTACTGTCAACATGAAATTAAATTATGTGCATCATTGTGAGAAAGTGCATATTGACTGCTTCGTGTAGTAAAGGACATCCAGTGATAAATTCACAACCTTGCATAATGCATCGATGTCAATATGAAGGTAATTTTGCATGACTAGTTTCCATACTTATCTTTTATTTATATGGAGGAATGAAGACTGATCCGGAGTGCCATGCATATCAAAGGCTGCTCGCCGCTCGTGCCTCATTTCTGCATTGCCATTTCGGAATTAGTGGGGCAGTCCAACTAGACAGATGCTCCATATTCATACCGTCATCCCTTGGAAATGTCAGATAGTCCTGCCATTGCTTCTGACAGTCCACCAGCGTCTTCAATTACGTGGAGTGACACAAGTCTGTAAGCAAGCTTTTGTGTGTGTGTGTGAAATCCCAATAGAAACGTATGTATTTTCAAAAGTGGAACTTTTGTATGTGTACTCGGAAACTGAGATAAGTGAATTGGTTCTGACGACTGATGACAGGTCGGTAGTTGAGTTATTTAATAATTACGGTCCATTTCGGAGGCTGTTTTAACACCGAAAACCTGCTGAAATGGTGACGCTTGTTCCGATTTTGTCGCGAATAGAACAGTAACTGTTTTCTGTAGAGCTAAAGTATCTTGTTGCTTGTTAGCTAATTACATTTATAAATTTGATAAAGAAGTTTACAGTTTTGTATTGGCAGTTTGTCTCCAACGGATGAAAAAATTATACCGCAGGGACCCCTTTAATGGACTTTGATAATGACATCTTCTTTGCACCGAATTTTTACCCATATCATTGTAACTCGGTCTACCGTACCTCGTTTGCTGCAACAGAACCAGGGCAAGTGAAACTCTTATTTTAGCGCCCCATCCTTTTGCTTTTATTCATTTTGAAAACTACAGTTTGAATAATGGCTAAAATTTCAGGTCCTACCTCACAGAGAACAGAGTGTTTCATTTAAAAAAAACAGTCGGTTAACCTTGTTTAGGGAAGTCATATGTGTTTATTGTGAGAATCTTACGAAAAGCATTACGTAATTCACCATGTAGAGGGGGATGCAGAGCTTCTGAATGCTAAACCGGGCGGTATATATAGTGACCTGTTACCGGCCATTCAGGTTCAAACCCTGGACAGGACCGGCAATTCAGGTTCAACCCCTGGACGGGCCTTATTTAGATAAATTCTTTTCTGTTAGTTAATTAGAAGGACTTGTTTCGGTGAATAGGGATAGCTAAGGAAGACAGCGAGAGGGAGTGAGTGCGGCTACCACATTCAAACGGCTAGGCTGTGCGGAACATCCATCAGCTGTCACGCTGGACGGAGTTTTGCAGCTCGGTGTTCCTTAGTGAAATCCGAAACTTGACACTTTTTGAAGGCATAATTCTTTTAGTGGGAAGTGTCAGTGGGCAACACCTCAAAAGGTTCGTTAATCGTAGGTTTGGGGTCTACTGGCTTAATTTAGCGCAACCAATCAAGTTTAGTTATTCAAAAAGTTGAACTCGGCATATGGGGTTCTCCTAAATTTAAGTTTCGGCCAGTAGGATTGTTTGGTGCAGGGAAAGGGGAACTTGACTTTGCAAATTGCGACGAGGTGTGAGGGGCTCCGTTTTTGGCTGCTGGGGGATACAGTTCGTAAGTTTGGTGCGCTACAAGTTTCGGACAGTTGGTGTTAAAAATTGCCAAATCGAGAGTGAACTAGCCCTGTTATTCTAAGTGTCGTGGTCATTACAGTTGCTGCTAATCTTCTTAATGAACAACCACAAAAGTGTAATCGTTCCAAAAAATCTTTCAAGATCTATAAGTATTAAATGTAAATCATCGCCTTAGTTGGATAGCGGACGCTGCAGGGACCTCCCACCTAGATTACCCTGAAAACAGATATCGCATTCACTGAGGGAACAGGGTCAAAACATATCACTGTGGTGAACGGTATCAGGCCATTGAAGGTTAAAAGCATATTATAGAGAGAAGTTTCCAGAATGATACACTTGCACGTTCTGTGAGATTAAGAGGTCAGTGGTGATACAGATGTCATTGCACAAGTGAGTCCTACTGTAATGGCCGCAATCGATGTGTGGACTCCTGAGTTTATTAGCCGACAGCGCTACTGTCCAGCTGAAGGTAACGAAGTTGTCGCTTGCACGTCGTAAGGGCGTATGGGGGGAAATGTAAATACAGCTGCATTTATTCTTTAGCTCGGCCCTAGATGGTGGTGAGTGTTCAGCTTCGTGCCTTGGCCCCTTTACTCCCAGAGGAAGACCAGTCTTTACCCATTGAATAGGGACGCTTCAATTTAACGTAGAAGAAGCTAGAAAGTCAGACTTGGTCGTGAGGGTTATTTTGTATCTTTCCGACTGACAGGAAAGAAATACCATAATAAGAAGTTTTCAAAGACGACTCTAACTTGGGGTTTACTTTTTGTGCCCTTTTATGGTTTAGTGTTAAAAATGGATCTTTGTGGCAAGACCACGTGACGTGGTTTGTGGTTCGTCATTCTATCTTGAGGACCGTACCATCACGCCATAACACGGTTAACAATGGCTGACAGTTGCTTTGCGATTGTGTTGCGACCAAAATGTGAAATATTGCCGACAAGTGAGCGCGGATCGAAATAAAAATAGAGTAAAAAAAAAAACAGCCAAGAGAAATGGAGTGGAAATCATGCTTCTTAACTGGAGCGTGGCGTCGGGGTTATTGTTGAAAATGTTACAGGATTAATAGTTCGAGGTGCTTAAAAGTAATCAGTTTCATCTTAAAAATGGAATTAGCCTAGAGAGGCTTATTACTAGAGTCTCGGGAGCCCCTTGTTTCGTGGTGTTTTTCATTCGCGCTCTGGTCGTTTTAGTCATATGAAGTTAGTTCTCATTCTGACAGTTGCTCAGTTCTATAATTTTTCTACTAAGGACAATTTACAGCACCAATCTTCTCTCCTCCATTGTGTGTAGCGTGTGTCCTTTATTGTTTTTGTAATTTTGTGTGCTGTGTTTTGTTTGAGTATGATGTGTTATTTTGTGTGATGTGTGTTTTTTGTCTGTTGTGTCTTATTGTAGTACCACTGCCACCGGGTACAAACCCATTTGCAGTCCAAATAAATAATAATATTAAAGTTCAGCGTGCTTAAACCTGTATCCATATAAGGTTTTTTTAGGGAGTGATACTTAGGCAAAGAACTAACTTTAAATGTGCATCTATCTATAACGGACATCTCGAGATGTCTATTTTTATGACCTGCGTTCATGTATAGACGCTGTTTAATACAGTTCCAGGCACATAGGTGTGGTGGGCTGCTTACCCTTATGATCGTATCCAGTTTTCAAAATATCTGCAGTTAGAGATATAACACAATATTTTATATCTGGCACAATTTTCATTAAATGCTACCCCCCCCCCCCCCCCACCGTAAAATAAGGACAACTTTTGCAAATGTCTTGTACTTTATGCTACTACAGCAAAAGATTTCTGCTGGATTTGTGGTGTTCCGCTTCTGCTTTTGTGTTCCTTACCAGAAGGAACGTGCCCACAGCTTCTCGTGCTTCTCTGAATAGACAGAGAGAGGAAGGAAGCATCTCTATAACGCACATTTATTGAGAAGCTAATTTAAGTTATTCTGATGTCACTTAAGTTAATCTTATATAAGCGTAAAACAGCGAAGATTTTCTGTAAGGCACCGGATGGTATTTTTCATGTTTTTCAGTGCTTCAAGTTTTGCATCATATTTTTTCTGTCAACTTTGGTGTACGGCCTAAACATACATGTCTGTACACTAGAGTTCTGTAACACTAAGAGCTTTGTACGTTTTTAATGAATTTTCTGTGTCAGATTTCACTCTGCCATTATAGAGGTCACACCATAACCTCATGTTCTCGGGCAGTAAATCAGTCAATATACGTACAATTGAAACAGGCAGTCAACCGAACTGGGTTGTCCCTAACAACCAACTCAGTCACAACTACAAAAAGTTCCCGAATTATGGGGGAAATTGAACAGGCACTTTCATTTTTCACAAGAAAGTTGAAGACACCGTCAGGAGAAGAATATACATAATAAAGCGGGCATAAATAAAGAGTGACAAGGTTTTTGTTCCTAACAGAAAAATATATTGCAACTGCCGGGTTCTGGCTGAAGAAATTCTAGTACTTCTACGACAGTGCCCGGTACGTGAGGCTTACAGCATACCTAAAAAACGGAAGGAATGTAAAAGTAATGCTGTTCCTGTTAGTGGAAGATAAGAACACAAAGTTTGGGATCAATCATAAAGCAGTTTTGTACGAAATGGACTACCCTAAAGATGGAGTCAACAAGCTCATCCGAAATATATGTACCTATATCTACATATCCCAGGAGACTGGAAACGTGAGTTTTTAAAAATGCCTGCACCTCGTTTGGGCCTTGACATTCACCTGTTACAAGTACAAAGATGAACTGTTGAGAGGTCTGACACAGCACAGAACCATACAGTAATTATCCTTGTTTTCGGTTATACTCAAATTTGTAGATATTAAGTATGTTTAAAACACAATTCGCAAGTTTAATTATATAGACTGTCGTCGTAGTCCTTCCCTCTTCTACCTGCCTGTTCACAACAGGTGTCGAGGTTGTTTATTTTCACTTGGTCACACTCACACACCACAGTCGGTAGGACTCCTCTGGAGCAGGGATCGGCCCGTCGCAGAGACCTCTACCTGACAACACAAACACTGTACAAGAGACAAACATCCATACCCCCCGGTGAGATTCGAACCCGCGATCCCAGCAATCGCTCAGCCGCAGACCTACGCCTTAGACCGTGCGGCCACTGGGAGCGGCATATAGGCTCTGTGTAGGCCTATATATTACAGGCCTATCTTACATAGAGTGTAGATCGCAATGCTAGGTGTGGTCGGAATGTGTTAGTACCTCGGAAGATGAAATATTAAATATTCAGTCAAGCTGAGGGACAGACACGTCCCACTCCCGCCATTAGGTCTATATATTCATTTCTAAAATTTGTGAATGCGAAGAATATACAAAATTGGCTCACTGATATATTTATAGCTCGCCAAATGACCGTGCCAGTCGCCCATATCCTGTCAGAAATATACATCTTGGCCGAACAAGTTCGTGGAGCAAAGTCCTTTTTCAGACCCGTAGAGTTATTCAGCTGTCCGAGAAGTTTCCATTCTTCTATGCAACCTTCCTTGCTGTATTCTCAAGAGCACGCTGTAGGTCTGTGTCCTGAACCAGATGAATCCGGTCTGTATATTCACACCCTACTTTCTGAAGTGAACGTCGTTATTAAGTTATTTTCCCGTTTAAGCCGAAATATCTCAGACAGATACCTTCCATCCGGGTTTTCCTACCGAAACTTTGTATTCATTCCTACTGCCTCCCAATCCTTATTTATTTATACTTGATTTTACAGCCCAGATAGTATTCTGTGAAGCGTACGAACTACGTATACAAAACGTGTCTATACATCGCATTGCTCAGTCTTGTTTTACTCCTCTTTCTTAAGTCACACAACAGGCCTATATTTCGCACCAAAGCAAATGGAAACCGTGTTGACACTTACACCTGTTTTGCTCGCTGTGTATTTAACTGGAATTTCACTTTTTTAGCCTTTTTTTTTTGTAAATGCAGTCACTATTAAAGCGATTTGTCATGACATGACTGATCCTATTTTTCTATCCATCATTATGGTTTGTCAGGTGAAGTACATGAGTAATTAACGAGAATGTGAAGGTGTACTTCGGCATCGTGCTGTGTTAGCCGCTCACAGTCTTCGAGTCTTAACGTCCTGCTGCTACGTGTGAAACTAGCTGCAGTTTTGAAAATCTTTTTGTCAGAATTGGACAGACGCCACGCCCTGACGAATCAGCAGGTTGGTGGGGGCCTTGGTGCAAGTGCAGCAACTGTGCATCAGTGCTCCAGTCCACGTGCTACTGACACGTTGTGTGTTTAGAAGACAATTTTGCAGTACAGTAATCCCTCGGTCATCTGGACAATACGAGGGGAGTGGTGGTCCGGATTACCCGCGAATCCCAATCACGGATGGGAAACCCCCTGCTATAGGTAACATACAAAAAATCATCATTCAGTGCTAAAGTAAAACTCCTTAAAGCGGAAACACTGTCCCTACCAATATGTAAATAATAATAATAATAATAATAATAATAGTAATAATACTAATAATAATAATAATAATTTCAGTGAGAAATACTGGGCTGTATTTCGCCCAAAATTTTTCGGACCACCATGACGTCCGGATTACCGAGGGACCACTCTTTCTGCAATTCCAATTTAAAAGTCTTTGGTCAAATGCGACTACGAAAAACTGTGAAGCTCAATTTGAGTTTCACGTAAAATATGGGTTGTGTTGGACGATTGTGTCTCAAACTGAAATTGTGCCAGTAATCTTTGTTTGAACCTCCTGTATTAAATTTTGTCGAAATCCGTTCGGTGCTTATAGATGCAACACGCGGAAGGACTGATGGATACGATCTTTCTGTTATGAGTTTACTGTGTGTATTTTGTGCAAATAACCTATCAACTGGTGACATGCAAACTGGGCAAGACAGTGACGGGTCTTTTTGCAACTGTACCGGCTGAACCGCCACTGACTACGGGCACCAGTACACGAAGTTGCTGGTTCCTTACAGCAGTCCTTCCTACACCCTTTATCCCTGTATATCTGTTTCAATTAACATTTCTATCAACAACCACGTAGTCGTAACCTCGACTAAACACATCTGACACAACCCACAATAACCGTCACAAATCCCATCACCAAATGTGTCTATTGACTTGGCCTAGCTCGCTTCCCACCCGTTCTGCAGCCAGCCACTCTATTACATTACGATCTACTGCACATCCGGGGGACTGTGATTGAAATCAATGGGCAGTGGCCCCCGAGCTGACAGAGATTAATGAGGAGAGAATCCACCGAAGATCGCGTAGATTACGAGGAAAATTAACGTGTCAGTGGGGGGTAACTCATTCCTTTCCGACTAACATCATTGTCAAAACTTCACAAAGGTTTTTGAAATGTAGTGTGGTATTGACTTTGGTAGTGGTTCTGAAGGTACCTGACTGCTTGAAACTAAGCACAGGGTACGCCAAAGTTTGTAACTGTGAGTTACGTCATGATTGTAAAGTTTTCCCTGTGCACGCCACGAAGGCGTATAAGGGAGTGGAGATATAGTTCCATTTATTCGTATCCTCGACACTAAATGAGTGAATGGTCAGCTTCACGCTCCAGCCGCTTTGCTCCAGGGGAAATATTCCTCAGTACCCGTTGAATAAGAGAGTAGGTGGGCCCCAACGTCGGCCTGAACGCTCTGGAGAAGAGCTACACCTGTTACCGGGCCGGGACTCAAACTGCTGCTTATCTGTTGCCCAGCCGCTAACCTAGTCACAGTATAGAGTACGTTTTCCCTACCTCCAAAATGCGTTGACGTTCGTGGCAAAATTAGGGGGATGGTAAATTCAATGCATTATAATTACCAGTATGCGAGTGAGCATTGGATTCAGCTGGCTGAGTACAGGGTTCAGCTTCGCGCACGCAGTAATGGGGCTACAGCTCCCAGAATGGGCGAGGCATTGCTGGACCATCTGCGTGACCACGGTCTTATTAAAGATGTGCTTTGTGGACTTAACAGTTCATTCGTCACGGGTGCGCAGCCAGAATATTTCCGTCGGGGGGGGGGGGGGGGGGCTGACCCTGAGGCTATATATAATTTTTGTTTCATTATATTATAAAAATCGTGTCGTAAGCACAACATAACACTGTTTGCAACTGCATTTGTATAGATACGAATATGACTTGATTTTTTAAATTTTATTAATTTATTTTCCGAAGTTCTAATGTACTAGTCATCAGCCGACTTCAGTAGCTGATTTCGGCTGAAGGTTAAATCACGTAAAACTTTTGATATCATAATATCTACAAAATGTGTGTCTTTTAAATTTCGGTTTTGGAGGGTTTTGGCGGCTGCAGCCCAGCAACCCCTTCCCCCCTTGGGTGGGCCCCTGATTCGTAACACGCAGTCTCCCTATAGTAAAATTTGTTATTCAACAGCAAAAGAGATAAGAAAATTACATAACGAGTAACTTTATATCATCTTAAGCAGACATTAGTTTGGTGACTATATTCGAGAAGGATCAGATGGGTAGAACACCTGCCACGCGTTGGAAAAAGAAGCAGTATATAGCAGCTATTTGGACGTATACTTGAAGGGAGTAGGCTAAACTGTTTATATACACCAGGCTTAGGTGGAAGTAGTTATGTGTTAAAACTGATATTAAGTACTTGCGGTGCGGACTGTATCCTTTTAATTCAGGACGGGGCACCCCTTTGTGAACACCATAATGAATTTTCGGGTTCCGGTAAATCCGATGAATTTCTTGACTAGCTCAGCCACATTGAGAACTTACAGAAGTATTCTTCTGCGAGAAGTTTGTTTCTCGAATAGTTCGCATACATTAGCAATCCGTTGTTGACCCAATTATTAACCCCGATGGAAACTGACATGTCATGAAATCGTAAAATTTATTAAGATGTCGCTTAACTGGGGTAATAAATTAAAGTTAACATACCATTTTGATCTGCAGTATTTGTTACTAGTAATTACTTGCTGATTATTATGACATCGCCATCTTCAGTGTAAATAGCGATACTAGATTTCGAACTGCTTGTGACTTGGCTTGCAATCTGAGGAGGTCACCCGTCAAGCATGTTGATTGATGTTAGTCTCGTCCAGAGCGAGCAGAAGGAAACTGGCCTTAACGCGTTTGAGTACTGCCGCTACGTTCCCATTACTGTCAGTCAATCAAGCGTTTTAGCTCTCTTTGCTTGTCAGTTCCTGTGGTTCACCGCATGCTATGCAACATTGAAACCGTCTTTGTTCTATACACATGAGATTCCTTAGGGGGAGTTTTAAGATACATAAAAAGGGAGAAAAGAAAACACAAAATTCCACGTACCGGTACACTAAGCTAAATAATCTATAGATGTCAAAGGAATTCAAGATGATTTGCTGTATTATTTACAAGGAACAAACCTAGCAGAAACATGGTGTCATTACTGTGCATTCATGGTCAGAACTGTGGTCTGAGTTCCTTTTTATTCTTTCACTTTTACAAACTTTAAATGATGACAAAGAATTATTGGTTCGAAGGCAGAAGTCAATGTGCGGTTAGGTAAGTCTGTATTTTGGCTGTTCTTTTGATAGCAGTGTTTGTGCACGTAACACAAACTCATCTCAAATCAGAACCAACAAACAGAATGTGTGCTGTAGCACCGGTTTTTTTTGAACTAGGTTTTGTATTACTATGTGTAGCCCCATCTGGAGGTTGAAGTTGAGTCTTTGGACTGCGATATGTAAACCGTGCCATAGCTCAGGCGGTTCGTTTCATGCGTCTTACAGCGGAGGCCTGGGTTCAATCCAAGGTCATTCCATGTCGGATTTGTGTTAGACAAAGTGACACTGGATCACGTTTTTCTCCTAGTCCTTCGGTTTTCGCCTCTCGGTATCATTCCGTAAATGCTCCAGAACCATATTCATCTATCACTGACGCTACGTAATCATAGCAATTGACAGCGTCGTCTAAAAAAACTGACCTAAGTTACAAAGGACATTTTTATTGGAACTTTCAGGGTAGAATATTATTGGCTCGTGTGAGATTCTCGGAAAGTAATTTGTGACATAACTGATTTCTTGCTGGTTGAAGAGTTAGAGCTGAATATTTACTGGCAGAGGTTTTTCCATCTGTGATAGTCAAGGCTAAATAATATTTAATAATATATTCACCAACAGAGTCTGTTATGATTCAAACACCCTTGGTTCATGGTCACCTAATTTTTAATTACGTACACAATTTATACTTCTTCGTACCTTAGGCCTAGCCGATCCCAGTGGCCGCGCGGTAAAAGGCGTAGGTTGGCGGCCGAGCGCTTGCTGGGATCGTGGGTTCGAATCCCACCGGGGGCATGGATGTTTGTCTCTTATACAGGGTTTGTGTTGTCAGGTCTCTGCGATGGGCCAGGAAAACAAAAACCCTCTACACCAACTGTGAACAGGTAGGTAGAAGAGGGAAGGGGTACGAAAGGAAACTTTAGGCCTATATTTATACTGTATTAAGCCTGTACAGAATATTGCCATTTGTTGTTGTGTTGGATGTAGCCTCAAAGTCTAGCGTTGCATCGCCCGCACGCTGTCCCTCTTGAGGCACGATGGAAGAAACGTTCGCTGATTCCTACGTTGTGGTATCGTGTAGGTAGATTTCTTACAAGACTAATCTTCCTTCCATGGATTCTTAAAGAACTTGTCGAAGGATTTATAATTTCAGAATTAATGATAAACGGGAAGGGGCCAGACACTAGTATAAGAAGAAGGAAACGCAGAAGATGGAGCAGAGATAAGTACTTTGTGGTCTGCGTTGATGAAAATCATATCTTTAAAAGAAGCTGTAAATGTGGATTCTAGTTTTACTTTTGTACAAGCACCCATTCAATCTGATGAACGTAGACAAGCTGCCTTTTACCTCAACAAACGCGTAGGAATGTGCTTTAATTGTAAGGTGCTTTTGCTGAAAGCTTTTGGGTTTTGTGATGCCCAACCAATATTATTTTGAAGTAGGCTGTGGACACAAATTATAAGACCAGTCGTTAGAGCGGCACACTCCAATGTTGTGTTACAGTACACTGAACAGCCTACACTGATCAACTTTAGGTTAACTGTAAATGTATTTGTACTTGTATTGTATTTGTATGCGTATTGTGTTTGTAATTGCTTTTGTATTGCATTTGTATTTGTACTGTAATTTTAATTGTATTGTAATTGTATTTATTGTGTGCAGTATGTGTCCTTTATTGTTTTTTTAATTTTGTGTGCTGTGTTTTTTTGAGTGTGGTGTGTTATTTTGTGTGTTGTGTCTTATTGCAGTACCACTGCCACCGGGTACAAACCCATTTGCAGTCAAAGTAATGCTACTACTACTACTACTACTACTACTACTACTACTACTAATAATAATAATAATAATAACAAAATACAGCTACAGGTCATCATTTCCTCCCTCGGATTCAGACGGCACGGCTGGTTTCGTCACTGTAACTCTGACTCAGCCAGTAATGCCGTTGGACGCTTGCCGTACTGTGTCGGCGGAGACCTGTAAGGTTTAAGACAGGGGTGCAGAGATTTTCTAAAAATCTATGACCCACCTCAAAAATTCTAGGCACCAGAATTTTGACATGAAGAATATCCCATACTAAAGACCTGTAAATATTAGGCGCTATCGTTCAAAATTTAGTCTTGGTAAAGACTTGGCGCCAAGAGTTTTTGCACCTAAACACACTGAAAAATGGGGAAGCGGTGTAGTTCTTTATTGGGGTTTCCACAAGATCTCTTAATATGATATACGATACACAGTCAATCATTCTCCAATGTCACGTTGTTATTTTTCTTAAGCGGTCAACCGTATGTCAAAATGTAAATTCAAAATATTCGTATATAGGCCTAATTCATAAAGTCGGTATTCCGCCATTTTTTAAAAATGATAGATTACGTAGTCGTCAATAGTATTATTATAATACTGTACAGTCAGTCTGGCAATCAGTCGTGGGAGGGAGAAAGCCTCTTTGTAGACCCAGAAAAATATTATGAGTTCTTCCGTTCATTCAGAACGAACTCTGGATGTAGGCTGTACTTCTCACGTACATTATTTAATGATATGCGCGTAAGTCGGGACCGATCAATGATTAAAGTGAGTGACTGGACGCTGGTCGAGTGGGACTGGGGTCCCTTCAGAAACAGCAACTTTTCGATGTCATGTTCAGACGGATTCTGGGGCCATATATTTAGACACAGAAATTTTGCTATTAGGGGCTTAACGTCTTTAGAACCATGAAACTGAAGAATTAAGTGGCTGTGTCACTGTAATTATGAGTCAGCGGCGGATTTTTGGAGCCTTTTTAGTCAAACAGAAACATTTCGCCCGTAGAACAGGTTTTTCATCTCTGGACGTCGAGGTGTAGAGTTTAGTCTTGCTTCGTACGTGTAGGAGGCAGTGTCGATTTCAGGCTGGGGAATTGGGTCGTGTTGAAAAATATTATTTTTTCCCCCCTATTTTGTCTCATAACTCCGTCCTGGAAAAGATTATGCCTGTATCTTTACATAAGCTCGACCAATTACCTCCACACTTTATTCAAGAATTCAACATAAACCCCACTTCAAGATCTTTTCCTTGAGGATTGCAATCGCCTAATGGGATTTCCAGATATCATGCCGGCACTGCAAAACAACAATCCATGCCTGCTGAGAAACATTCTGCGGGTGTCTACGGACCTTAAACAAGGACACTTTATGAAACGGAACAACAAATTCGGGATACTTCTGCTGCTCTTCTTCTTCACTTAAGGAAAAGTATTGAGTCTGTGACTTCGAGGTTACAGAAGTGAATGAGCCAACTTGTGGGAATTATATTGAAATCCGACACTAAGCAGTGGTATATGAGCTTTGAAATGGTTCAAGAATTATAGCAATTAGCATTCCTTTTTGGTGATACAACAGTTTAACTTCAGGTATTTACTTTAATAGCACCCGATATTTGTGGCGGACCGTGAGAGATGTGGCATGGAATCAGGTTTAGATAGACCTATATGAACTTGCAGAATTAGTGGGTGTGAAACATGGTGTCTTTCTGTGGGACTGACAATATAAATTACGGGTGTTTTCAGAAGAACGGAGGTAGGAAGAAAGAAGTAAGCGGTACAGTTTGTGTAGAATGACTTGAGTGTAATGAACTGCATGATTTATGTGGACCATCTAGTAGACCTGATATTAGGATAATGAAATATATTGGGCCGCCTTCAAGGAGACAAGAAATGTGTACTGAATTTTGGTTGGGGAATTTTCGTAGAAAACCGCCATTAGGAAATGCGAGAAAGAGATTGGGCGGTAACTTGAGACGAGGCCCATCTCTTAATGTTTTATAAGGCAAAAGTTGCTGTTTGTTCTGAGATCCACGCAAAACACATAAAAGCAATGTGGGCACCACGTAGAATTTTTCAATGTTAAACCTGGTAGTATGTGAAGGTTAAAGGTTAAACGTTCTGTAGGAGATACTCTTGATTACGGTTGTCTTTGTTAATAGAGCTAGGGGGTAAATTGGTCGGTAATTGTAACAAAATTGTTATAAAAAATACCATGTAGTTTGTGGTAGATTACTATTTTTTTAATTGAGAACTACGTAGGTCTATGTACGCTCTTTCCCTCGGGAACCTGATGTTATCTAGTAACAGGAAGGGAGTCGAATATACAATTTAGTGGCGAAATTTTCAAGTCGTGTCCGAGTTAAGTGGAGGGGAGGAGGGATGTGAACGTACAAACACATCAGTGTGTCGTAAGTATGCATATTCTGTGCACATGAATAAATTAGCGAACGCATAATTCTGCATGCATGGACACTTCTTTTTTTTGACATTAAACCGTGCAGTGTTAATGAGTAACGTCTCCAAGGCCTGACATATGTCTGCATATTTGAATAACCATACAAGGCAGTCCTTCTCAAAATGATGGCCAACAGCTGCAGGCTTTTCTCGGGTAAATTATTCATAATCTTTTTGCAACTTAGGTACATAAACCTATGTGCTAAGGTCGTATTAACGAAGCAAATGTGCCCCGTTTCTTTTCTATTTCTTTCAGTACGAATAGGAAATTCTTTCCTGCGTTTGTAGCAAATTATTTATTTAAACATTCTCTTCAACTCTATGCCTTCTAATTATACTTAGAAAAAAATTAATGACAAAAGCAATTACAAATGTTCTTTATAGGATGCCAAATACTCACAAAGGATATTAAACTGCGTATTTTAAAGCAACTCTTTGATCCTCGGTTAAAAGAAAACTCGTCAATATCTTGCTGAAACATGTGATTTAAAAATTGACAATCATCATTAGAGGCATAAAACTGACTTAATAGGATATTGGTAATTTCACATACCAATATGTCACACAATTTATGTTTTTCGGAGCAGGGTGCAGTACGGTAAAGTTTTGTACGATAGCACAAAACGAGTTCGAGGAAGGCCGACCTATTTTATACCGCAGTTTTTTCTACGTTGTTGAAAGAGAAGCTCCAGAAGTACATATTACATTATACACGAATGATTAATAAACCGCGCGAAATTCATATGCGTTGATCGCTCTAGTGTCGGGTTTCCACTGTCTCCATATATAGTTTGAATCCAGATTTATTTCGAACCAAATGACAGTGATTTTCCTATTACTGATATTGAATTTAGGAATCGAATCCTAGAATTAGTCTGTTTACATTCACGCAGTGTTAATGTGTAAAATTGCGGTAGTTACTTGCTCTTGTGTATGAAGTAAATACAGAGTAGCGTAACATTATTTTTCATACTAGGAACGCTCAGAACGAAACAAGGTCTGACGAAATCATAGTATTGCTAACGTAGCTGTGAGATGTCCTGAAAAAGACTGAATGAAACAAGGTCAGGAAAAGAAAAAGTTAAATTATACTACATTTTACTAATTAGTAGTGCACAATTTGATTTCATGTATGTTTATGGATATTTAATTATTTTTTCTAGCTTTTATAATGAAATAAATATTGTTTCTCCTAATATAATTCTCCTTCAATTGCATGACGTCATTTTTATTTCACGTTTCCTTTTGAAACCTTTTGAAACCTAAGGAAAAAATTCCGTAATCGTTTATGTAAGGAACAAAACTGTCAGTATTTCTAACACATGTATTAGAGTAATACCTCACACATGCACGTACGTAGGCATTGTTACCTTTACACAAGAGAAACCATTTTCTTCATTTCTGTATTTCTACTAATTTTTAGGTTCTCAAAGAACATTTTAGTGTCTACGAAAACACTTCCACATAGACCATTCTGAAATTGTTTTTCTAGTTAAATCTTCTTAAAAAAATTATTGCCGAAGTCCCACTGTGTAAATATTTACGTTTTAAAGACCTTTAATATCTTGTCAGTGATGATTACATTTCTTGTATAATCTGTGTGAATATTTCAAAGGCCAGTACAATAAGATCATATGATGGGAATAATTTCTGGCGTGTGATTAAATGCAACTGTACATGATTTGTGATGTGGGCTCCTAGTTTCAGGAATTTGTACATAGACTTGCGATGCGTAATTCGTGTGGGGACATTCAAGCTTTCCAGATGGTAATAAAACCCACGTTATATGTAGTAGCACCGTCGAAACAGTTACCAAAAATCTGTCTCCAAATTGCACGATGTCACTTCAAAAACTGAACAAGCGAACAAGAAATACAAACATTTGCAAGATCAGCATGTGAACGTGTACAGCTGTCTTCTTTTGTATGCTGTAAAATGTGGAACGTGTGGAAACAAGAATGGTGTTCACAGTACCACAGCACTAGGAGCGCTTGGCAATCTTGTCCTTTTCTCAGTTCCTGGAATGTGGCCCGGACGAACACGATGAGATTGACGTGGCATTTTCAAACACCATAACTCGTCGGTTTCCTTCTCATACAGTCACGCACTTTCAAAAACAAACATTGGATGTGCCGACAAAAGATGAAGAAATGTACTATACAACAGGAGCAGCACGTTAACCGACAGATGATGTGGGGTTATAATGGCCTGAAACCATTCTGAGATTAAATGCTGGCTTCTTGGTTAGACTTCTGATGTCCCTCGGTCTTGTGCTTATTATAGGAAGTTTCATTTAATGGTCTGGAAGAGTAAGCGGAAAAGGCTCGTTCTTTGAAAAGAAATGTGGTGCTGTGTTGATTGTCCGGATTATTACGGTGGGATATTACCTAGGTGTTATAACAAATGGTGGGCCCATGTAAGTGTCATATCTGTAAAATGAGAAAAGTAAACATGTAACTAAACTGGACAATCATTCAAAGCAATGAAATTTTCAATACACGTTGTGTAAGTACTGTAATTCAGTAGCTTCCAGTCTATGTTGCTTCTGAGGTCGAATTTTCCGCGAACTGGCTTGTCGTATTCTGCCAATGAAAGGTGATGATAATGGTATTTTAATAAATGGAAAAAATCAAAACTTAAAAGTGGAACGATGAATAGAATTTTGTCAATTTTGCGTTTTTCTTGCATCTTTTTAACAAAATAGTTTATCCCTCCGGGTCTTTAATACAACATAGCATCACATAAAATTTCTTGCCAGTAATAATGTTCTTAGTTCGAATGGCTATATATACAGAAGCGTTTTTTTTTTGTGTGTTTTTCAAGGCGCACCCCGACATTGAAGGGCTACGCAAACTGTAAACAAGACTTGCAAACTACTGCTCTGGTTGACCAAGTCAGGTGCTGCGAGTACATTTTAAAGTAGTATGTATGAATGAAAATACTTTATTACAGATCCACAAGTAATGGAAGCCAAGAAATCAATTAACTGTTTGATATTTCAGTCGCTCACTTCGAACCGTCACGAGGGAATGTGACGCCTGCTACTAAGGTACCGTAGCATTATCAGTTTTGTTGTACTTTTAGGTAAGAGTCATAAAGGTACTCCAAACAAATTATAAATTATTTAGAACGGGAAGAAATACGTGCGCGATTCCAGTGACACATTTATACCACTGGAACTAGCGGTAGTTCTAACAGTTCTTTGATAAGTTTTCGGTCAAGTATTCAACGTATATGTAATTCCATAGAGGCCTTTGTCCCGTGAAGGACATAAAGTGCCTTCGTTTTTCGTTGTGGATACATTACTTGATCGTCGGGCACATACATAGGTTCTGTTATTTTATTTGTTCTGCCAATAACAGTCATCAGAATCTGTGGCTCTTATGATTGACTTTGAGGTAGATTAGTAGCCTATACTACGTTTGACGCTATATTAAAGTCATTAAGCTTGCTTTGGTATTACGCCCAGTATCCTGCCCCTTTTGTTCAGTAATTAATGTATTAAAAAGCAGACGGAATAATTTGACTTGGTCACGTTAGAGTCTTTATCGATTTCAGAGTGCGATTTCCTTGTGCATTATTTAGTCTCCAACTTGCAAATACGTTCGCATGTACGGAATCAATAATAGTAATTCTAAAATTTTAGTTCCTGTGAAATATCAGACCACAAGACAAGAAAATTGTTTAATAAATTTCTTACATGTTGACTTCTTGGCCAACTTGTCTTCTGAAGGATTCCTACATCAGGCAGTCTCAATGAAGAAGTAAAATATTAATTCAGATTTCACTTAGACTACTTCCTAAGACCAAATAATGCAAAGTGTCGCTTAAAATGTGACTGGGATTTCTCTTGTATTTTTTAAATCCAGCAACTTGGTGCGCAGATATGAACACTTATTGAGATTAAATTTATTTTCCATAAACTGGTGACGCTCAAATTTATCAGTGCCGGAAACTTAGTAAGAGTTAGGACATATATTCAGGCGACGCCAGGGCACATGGTCGTACAAGAATGGCTTTGTTTCTGCAAAAGAATAGGTTATACTGTGTAAACGAAACTCAAGGCTGATGATACTTCTAAGCGAAAAAAAAAAAAAAAAGTAATTTAAGTGCCGTCTTGCTGCAGTCCTAAACAAATGTTGATGTAGTGATCAGTGGTTTGACGAAGGTTAAATCAATCTCAGCAATTTCCACAGGGCCATTAATTCAACTAGACATTCTTTTGGCGGTGCTGTGTACAATGCATGTTGCAAAATATAGACTTTGTTCCCCATTTCCTTGGACGACACGAAAATGTATTATGTTCTGCCGACCAAGAAAATTATTTTATGTGCTTTAATCAAACATAAAAAACATTAAACATTAAATAAAAAATAAACATTAAATTAATATTGAATTCAGAAAATGCTTATAGAAAATTAAATTGCTTAAACCATGGCTAAGGACATAATAGATTATACGTTATTTTTTTCCAAAATGGAACACTGAAACCAGTTGTTTACTAATGTTAGATATCGTCTGTTGTCATTTTACAAGTCAAGTATAATTCCATCTTATTTATGGTCAAGTGCTGATATCTGTCCTTAACTTGCACAGGACCTGTACTTTAGTAACGCCTTTTTAGTCACCTTTAATACGATTTGCTTTGAGGCTACGAGAAAATCAGCATTATGAATGCTTAATAATAATTATCGGTTACTGGTTGTGGGTTAATAACAGGGGGAAGCGATTTCTGTCTTCCCTAGAACGTTCTGAACTTTTGTGGTGCCCAACCAGCCTCCTCTACAATGAATAAAAAGAGATTACTTCTGCAGCACTAAGTCGGCCGTGAGGTGAAGCTGAACCCTGACCTGAGTCGAGTTCCGACGGCAAGAGTGCGTCGAGCTATGCCACCAACCCTTGCAGTTCAATGACCAGGTGATAAACGGATTTTTGCCTTTAATATTAACTGTTTGCTTTTGACTCGTCTTAAAGTCAAGTATATTAACCACAGACCTGAAATACGAAGGAGTAGTGTACGTTAAACTGTGACCCAAATTATTCTAGTAATACTTGTATTTTCTTTTTAATCTCCTTAACAGACTACTAGGCGCTGTCCCGTAGCTGCTTGTCCGGAGGAGACTGTAGAAAGTACGATAAACATGGACGGGTAGGACTTTGTGTGAAAATGCAGGCAAGCAACTTATTCACAAGAGCCTGCCTTTGGGCGCTGTTCTGACACCCTTGAATCTTAACATCCTATTTCTTTAAGACAAAATTTAATATTATCATTTGAACAACGCGTAGGTCTCTCAAGTCGTCATTTTCTTTCAGGCTTTCCAAACGTCATCGCATGCGCAATTCTCATCCTTTCCGTGCATTATTTATGTCCCACTAATCTCGTTCTCGTTCGTATGATTACCATATTAACAAATTTATTTAAGGGAGAGTAAATATTTGTACTTCTCTCCTTATTTCTGTTACTTTCTCTTTCTTAGATCCAAGTATTCTGGTCATCAGTATGTTGTTTCGAAAGCTGCAAGTCTATATTTGATGCCAGCTTTCGGACCTACATCAGTATAAAACACGAGGTAAAATATATTTCTTACCAGTTTTAGTTTAGTGACGATAACATATCCTAAGTTGAATGCTACTGAACATTCCATTAAATTAATGTGTTTAACTTCTTCTTGAGAAAGATGTTCTAATTGATGTAAGTTGGCTAAGGAAGACAAACTTTTGACTTTCAAAATCATGTTTTGTTCTGTGGAATTCGTTGCTTATGGTCACTTACGTCTTCCAACTGCCCCATAAACGTGTACCGGCAAGCAAATTCGATGATTTTAGTAAAGTCTGTGTATATTTCTTTGCAGTTTTCTTCAAGTTTTATAAGATATCAGGGCGATACTAAATCACGTCTTCGTGCTTAACACGAGCCATCAGTCTTGTCTTTTATACTGCCACACCCGACGTCTGACGGCAGATCTGCTCAGTCATTCTACCAACGTGACAGGCACATAAACATATTTCATTCAGTCTGGGTGAATTTTATCCTTCTCTGAAGAGTGATTTTATTTTTAATATGGAACACTGATGTTGTGACTAGATCTAGGATCCATGCCCTTACAATCAGACAGTTTCTTCCTCGATGTGTGTAACGAAAAAAGCAGGGTACACAGTGACAGATTTTCTGGGGGTTTATTCGCATTCCATGCGCGATACGTTCTGCTGTCTTGCCCATCACGACAAAACCTAGAGGTGCCACATATGTAACTACGTAATGACAAGTTCTACATTGTTACACCGAAGGGCGTGACAATGACGTAACAGACAGTAAATCATAAAGCGCTGCTTTGAAAATTTGTTTCGAATATCGGGCGTCGATATTTGCTGTGTTTGAACCTCCGGAGACAGAGACAGATGTTCTTACATGGCGTTCTGTATGCCTGCAAAAGTTGGGGGGGGGGGGGGGGCCAAAGAACAACCAGTGCGCCGCATTTACAAAAACAAACTAGTCTCATGCTTCGCTGGGTAACATCACTCTTCGCTTTACAGCAATTTCATCTTCATTTCAACTTAAACTCGTGTTTTAAAACAGGCATAGTGGCTGGGTCTGTCCATCAGTCTCGTTGGCAAAGCTCTGTGTCAGGATGTGAATGCAACTACCGGAATTGTGTACTACTTCCCTGAGTAAGTGAAAGAACATCTTCCGAAATGCCTACATGCTCCCTTAACACCAAGTTCAGTTGACACATCGACAACTGGGTAAATGAAAATAGACGTTGAAGTAGGCAATGTGTTTATATTTGTGGTCGTTACAGAATTACATTCATGCCTTCATTCTTCTTGCAGATAGGTAGAAACTTTTGCGTGATTTACGTTGTAACGCAGGGATACCAAACTTATATGTAATGAAAGTGTTACGTTATGATTTTTGCCTATATTTATGCTGAGTAATGTTCATTTAACTCCGAATTCGTTGGATGCTGGAAGTACTTTTTGAATGTGATAGCTAGACATGTGGTCTAGCAGTAAGAAAAAGAACTCAATGTTTATTTGTTTTTCGTCAGCAGAAGTTTGGATGAAATGGCTATGTAGAGGGATCTTGTGACAATACAAAGTCAGAGTCACATTTGCGGAAAGATTAAGAATACATTGCATTAAGGGTGTGGTTGCTACCTTTCAGTTCAGAACATTTTTTCGTCTGTCTCCTACTTAGAAAAAAAAATTAAAATTTACAAAACCTTGCTTTCACATTTTGGTTTGTATGCGTATGACATTTGGTCTCCCACTTAGAAGGACAAGCACAGATGGTGAGTGGGTGCGAATAACAGGCTCTTAATGAGCACGAAGAAAGCACGTAGAGACTAGAGAAAGGAGTATGTAGACGAATTGTATTTACAATCTAGTGTTAGTCAGTGCCTGTCGCTCGCAAGGACAGAAGTGATAAATTAATAATAATTTTTAGTCTGAAACTCCGAAGGAAAGGGATCACTTGGAAGACCTAGGAATGGGTGGGGGTAATATCAAAACAGATCTTAAGAAGTAATATTTTTATTTTAATATTTAAACTAGACTGATGAGGCATATAATTTAAAATGGTTGAATGCGTATAGGCGATCTTGTTCGCAAGAAAGCAATGTCGATCTTTGCATATACTTTTATATTTGACTAGGTCTAAAAAACTTGATCAATTCTTCTGATTTATTCAGTTTATAAAAATGGACACATTTCTTTATGGTACACTCAACGGCACGGTTTGCATATTATTTTAAGACTTTTGAACATGTTAAATTTAACCTTTGTTGCTGCTGTGGTTTGCCTGTCATCGGTTAGCGGGAAAGTAAACTTAAATTGGTTTCAAATAATTCCCAAACTTGTCGACTCTTGTGTTGGTATTGACAATACTAGAAAATTAAAACTTACGTGGCAAGTTCTGTTCCATTTCTATGGCTCGTCGAGATTTGTGTGGGACAGACTAGTGGATGGACGTGATTATGCATTGAGATTCTCTTTCTCGAAGGAGGATGGGAAACTGAATTAGGATTTGGTCTGTGACGACATAACTTTTTGAAGTGCCTGTACTAGTCACCTCTATAATGTAACAGCCATTAGCCGTGTCAAATGAAAAGGATCCCTAGTCGCCAAGAAATCAACCGACCTGACTTGAGCAAGCAAGCCACATTTCTGCAAGTGCTGGATGAAGAACGCAAGACTGCCCAACTGTCTGTCCTTCTTTAAGTTCCTGCTCCACACGGCTGGGGGCAGCAAATGTTCAAATAAATCAGTCTTGATTGGCGTGGTTGACATACCATGATGTATGACTAGAAGGTGTTTCCGCAACTGGAGTCCTGCCAGTGAAAAAAATGATCTTGGCCGAGTCCCGACGTCATGTCTTCTTGTTATCTTCCGCCGAGGATTCTGGTACTCTTCCGAGCAGGTGTATAAAATTAGTTCTTCTGGCCAGTGTAATATTTTGTCACTTCCTTACACGTGCACAGTTTTAGTGTTTTTCCGTTACAGTGTTTAATATGTATCAGAAGTACTTGATATTTTTTTTTGGCTCGGGAACGAAGCATGGCCATTTATTCTGGAGGAAAACTATAACGTGAAAGTGTTTGAAGACGAAGTGAAAAGTAAAATACGTATTGCACTTTAGAAAGGTGTTATGCAAGAGGAATAAAAAATGTTGTATAAAGAGGGCCGTAGTTTCTTTTACAAAGGAATTTGAAAACCGCCACGTCTGGGGACACCACCAAAAGAAAGAAAAAGCAGTCCCATTACAGGCCTGGACAGGCCCTGAGGGTTCCAGGAGGTTGAGGCTCCCAGATTTCTAGACAATCGGCACATGAAGGTGGTAAGGTTGTCAGCCCTACGCACCGGCCGCGTTTACCCCCCAGGAAATATTCCTGGTACTCATTTCTGTTAGAGGCTGAGTCGACCCCAGGGCCATAGGCGACCGACAGGATTATGTCAATGAAAAATTCCACTGACCCCATCGGGAATCGAACCCGCGACCTGCCGGTTTGTAGCGCAGTGCCTCAACCAACTGCGCCACCGCGGCCCCCCTGGGTACACCACGTGGTGCTGGGGACACCACGTGGTGCTGGGGACACCACCACGTCTCCAAAAGTCTCTGGACCATCCAACTTGTTTTCCTTGAGGAACAGCAGCTTATTACAGTCTTTTGTAGTGAAAAATTGAAACGCGGCTGTTGGATGACGGGAAGGTAGAAGATCATATTGTGTTACACTAAAGATAATTACTTTACTGTAGGCCAAAACGTATGAACAGTTTCAACTTACGACGCGTGTAAATTTCAAAAGCCGAAATCTGATATTAAAGTGGAAATTGTGAACGTACATTATGACAGAGTGTATGGCAATTGACTTCCCTAGAGCAGTCTCGCATGGTGAATGTTCCTTTCAGAAGCACTAAACCTCCAGCTTCCAATACCTAATTATTGCTTACATAGTTACAATTTTCATAGAACGTAGCAGCCTTCAAACACCTGGTTCTCCATCGTTCGAAGTCCCTAATTACGTCACTCATGACATGAGATATCCCGTAATTTTGGCCACATATTCTTTCAAATAGCTCAGAAAAGAACAATTCACTTGTATGAAAATAAAGTAACATTTGGAAAGCAGAATTTGCTCTTCTATATCAATAGGCAAACTCCTTCTTCCTTGGGAAATTTTGGATTCTCTAACCACATATTTTGAGATATGCCTCAAGAACTGACTGTATGTTCGCTGTGAGTATACGGCAGGCTTCATTTACGGCACTATGAACAATTGTCCTTGCTACTACAAGGTTCTTTTTTTCTATTACTGAATTGAGTAGAAGCCATTGTAGCTCAGTCAAAATGGTGGGTAAGACTTGTAATGGACAACAGAGGAATCGAGATTGGATTTACAGCAGGAAGAAGAGATTTTTCTTTTCACTGAAGCTTCGAGGCTGTCTCTGGAGCCCATCGAGCTTCCTATTCGATAACTAACGCGTACCCTTTCTTCAGGATAAAGCGGCAGGTGCCTACAACTGGCTTCTTAACTCCTTCTATTGCGAAGTATATGACTGCATGGACTCGTATCTCCAGTCTTGGTGCCTTACCTAATTACATAAGTACACGAACAACTTTACTTTAACCTTTGCTGTGTAAAATAGCACTGTCTTGTGACGTTACTTTCAACGAGCTTAATAGGTCTGTTAATTTCAGTGTCTGTCAATTTGTCCTTCTGTCTGCTCGTCAAACATTTAGTAGGATGACGTAACAACTTGTGATGGGGCGGTACCTGCTTCGAATTTTGGCTGATCTGCTGCCGTCTGTGCTCTATCTAATGTTTGTGTCTTGATTTCATGCAGTCTGATCAGGGGAACTCCGGAAGCATGTATTTGATTCTAGCCGATCCCAGTGGCCGCGCGGTCAAAGGCATAGATCTGCGACCAAGCGATTGCTGGGATCGTGGGTTCGAATCCCACCAGGGGCACAGTGTTTTGTGTTGTCAGGTACAGGTCTCTGCGACGGGCCGATCCCTCGTCCAGAGGAGTCCTACCGACTATGGTGTGTGCTTGAGTCTGATCAAATGAAATCACAAAAACCCCTCGACACCTGCTGTGAACAAGTAGGTAGAAGAGGGAAGGACTACGAAGCAGTATTTGATTTATATGCAGACTAACTTTTATTCTGAACAGAAAGGAAAGGCATTAGTGCCTCCTATTCGTTTTGTACCTTATCCACTATTATAGGTCTATGTGGCTTCTGAACCCGGACCAAGAAACCCGAAAATTACAGCCTATTTGGATTGCTGTGAAGGCGTGAGACCTTCTGATTCAACTTCCTTTTAATCTGGTAATAAACATGATATTGCTTGGAGTCTTAATTTACAGCGTGTTGAAGAAATGGTGGAATGTGTCGTAGGATTGAGAGGGCCGTTTGTGAATTTGGGACTCGAATGAATACTCTATTAAGTAAAAGTTTCTGTCGTGATAGACTAAAACAGTGGTTCCTAATATTTCTTAAGTTTTAAATTCGAACCACAGATAAGCAGTATGCTGGTTGTCTTCCTTCTTCGTGTCCGTAGTCTGACTGCGTTTTGAGATAACGCGCTCCAAATAGAAGTTTATATGGCCTCTCTTTTGTCTTTCTCTCTCTGTCTCTCTCTGTGTAAGACGTAATATAATATTTTAGGCATTGAAACCTGGAGAGCCTGACCTGCGCAGACGATTGATATCCAGTACTAGTCGTTGTTAGTTACGGTGCGGCGCCGTGGTAGTAACGGTAGTAACGGTAGTAACAGTAGTAACGGTAGTAACGGTAGTAACAGTAGTAACGGTAGTAACGGTAGTAACGGTAGTAAATAATAAAAAATGCGAGCCGTGTCACACCGTTTTCCTTTCACAGCATGTATTTAGTGATACGTAAGAATAGTTGAGTACTTGTTCATTGCAGACTTAATGTGTCATAAAGTCATGTAGAACCCTGTCTGCAAATTTATGTTGGCCACGGAACCCTTTTTGTGTAACTCCTAATTACAGTCTTAGTGTATAGAGCTAAAAGACTTTTTTTTTTGTGGCGAAACTGCCCAACCTGGGCCTAGACTGCCTCGTTGCTGACGTTTCTAAATGACACATTTAGACACACACTCACACACACACACACACACACACACACACACACACACACACACACACACGTGCCAGTTAGGACTCCTCTGAACGAGTGATCGGCTCGTCACAGAGGCTGCTACCTACACAACACACAACAAACACAAGAGACGAACATCCATGCCCTCAGCGGGATTCGAACACTCAATCCTAGCAATCAAGCAGCCGTAAACCTAAGCCTTAACACCGCTCGGCCACGGGGGTCTGGTCTAATATACGCTACCACATATAAATATTGAATATTTTACTTAATTGAACATATTTAGAAATAAAAATCACATTCGTGTGTACAAACACTAAACCTTAATTCCTAATGTGCCGTTCCATGACAGAAAAAAATTATTTTTGAAATATTGTGATTGTGTTTATTATAGTATTGCAGCAATTCGAAATATTTGAATGAATGAATGAATTATTGTAAAATAAAAATAATAATTGTTTTAAGTAAAGTTTTTACTTGAATCATCATTTTTAATACTATAATTGAATTTTCTTGCGGAATTCTGTATCTTCACGCCGTTCCGCTGCAAATCGCTCGGGAAGCACTGGTTTAGAAGGCTGACTGTCGCAAGGGCTGAGGCAGTCACGGCCCGTGTTTCATCCCCACGCTAAGCAGCGTGTGTACATGCGTTGCGTTTCTGTTTGCGTTGGTGTTTAAAGCATCGTGTTTATAATTAACCTGTACTAAATATGTGAACAGCAACATTGTTTATATAACTTCCGACTGTAATTTTTCTCGAATGTCCAAAATATTAGGCCCCCAGTAATAGTAAATCTAATATAGATTGTGAGTTATATCGTTTTGCTAGTAACAGCCAAAGCAACGTATACGATATGGCACCTCCGAATATAATCCAAAAATCTGAAGTGAGGAGACAGGTACGCCTACTTATGAAAACTGCGAACTTAACTACCGTGTCACCATATGGCCATCTGAAGTCTGTTGAAAGATTGCGAGTGGTACTGTTCTGGGATACATTACTGAAACGGCAGCTCTTTACTTTTCTAAAAACATTATTTCCACTTACAAATGTTGTTGGTGCTTTCGAAATGGGTACATCCTGCTGAGACTTTCTCGCTTGTTTTGACAATAATTTTGGTGGCTAAAGAATTTACAAGAGGAAGAGAAACACGCTTGAACATAATACGTCTGTGTTAGAGCCGAACAGAGAGAGAGAGAGAGAGAGAGACGAGGAAAGGGAAGACGAAGAAAAGATGTACGCGGAAAAATAAAGTGAGGGAAGTGGTTGTATATATGTTTAGAAGAGTAGATGTAAGTGAACAAAGCTAACAAGAAAGCGAGTAACAGAGAAGAAGAGACAAAAAAAAAAAAAAGAAGCGAAGACAAAAGTGTTTGTGTCTACGTGAGGGTTAAAACAATAACTCAGCTCCCGGAACCAAGAAGCATTATTCGTCTTTCAACACTGTAACATCGTACCGCCGTTATATAACATGAAGGACGATTGGGGAAACTGGAGTTTCTCGCTGTTCTTATCATTCCCATCTTAGTTTGTGTTTTTATTTCTTACCTTTCCTTCTCTGTTCCTCTTTTATTCACATTTCCTCCATGTTATCGTTTCCTTTTTCCGTACAAGGGGAATATAACCGCAGGTGCCTGCTAACTTTCTCGTCTTTGCAGTGTGAGCAAGACCAAAAACTTGACTTTAAACTAAGAAGACAGGGAAAAAAACTTTAAGGAATTAAGGCTTACAGAATTCTGCCATCCCTAAAAGTTCCATAATTTACGTTCATCTGGACAACTTAAATGCTCTTTTGTTTTTATAAGACTGCAATGACGTTTATTTATGAAACAAGAAATGCATTTGCCATTATTTTGGTATTAAATGAAACACCCTTGCAGCTGCACCATATAAAAATTATATTTAGATCACAATGGCACGCAAACATATCGTAAACAGTACTAAAGGGGGCTTCTCAAATTGCATTGCGAAGGTCAAATTCATGCCTTGAAACTTCGTCACTAGACGAAAATGGAGAATCAAAATAAGAGACAGAAGCAAAAATAAGAATGAGGGAGTAAGAAAGAGGAGGAAAGAAGAAGGAATGTGAAATATTTCAATATTTTTTTTAAATATCTCAAATTGTAGAGCGTTTTGCTACACACACAAACACACACAAAATAAAATTCAAAATTTCCCCTAGTTTTCTACGTGGCTAGCCCATAACAGAGACAAAACTTTTGAAGCATTAATATTTTGTTGGACTGACGATTTTAGTGGTGCTCCTGAAGACACTTTACCTTTGATGACAACGTGCTCGGCCGCCTTTAAAACGAGTTAAGCTGAGATGCATTACGAAAGGTTAGGTTTAAGTTCTGACACAGTTTAAATCAAGTACAAGATGCCCTTTATAACAAGATGGAACAGCAACAGTGTCGACGGTTCACAGGCACAGCCATAGTTGTCAGCTACACAGGGTTTAATCATGGTCCTTAGAAGCAAACGAGGGACTGAATGCATGGGGCTTCATCCTGAATTCCCTGTACCCCACACGACATGCAGCTTAGACCACCTTTGATAGTTTATTCTTAGGTTATTTGCCTGGAAACCATAATGTTGATCTTGTTTTGGGCGTTTGAGTTTCTGACGTTTCGGAGGTGCCTGCTGCCCGCAACTACACGATCCAACCCCCTTCCACACATCCTGAAGATGGAGGCAGCATATTTTTCCACAACATCTGGAATGTAATCCATTTCCACGTGGTGTGAACACCAAGGACAGCTTGCCATGAACACTGATGCACCGTTAAAGTTTAAAATCAGGGGAGTGCATGGTGACGTAACTTATTAGGGAAGGGTGTGTCTGCTGGTCCCTCTGCTTGCTGTTTAATTTGTGAAATGGTGATTTTGTTCAGCTGCGATAAAATTTCTGTTTTATATATGATTGATGCTGTAATAGCATAGGTTGAGGGTGTTCTAGAATAGGGTGCTGGGGAAGGTATTTGGGCTTAAGAGGGTCGAGGGCTGGAGAGAAGCGCCTAATGAAGAGCTTCATGATCCGTACTGATCTAATAAAGAAGAATGAGATAGGCGGGGAACGTAGCACGTATGGGGTGAGAGAAGAGGCGCGTACAGTGTTTTGTTATGCAAACCTGAGGGAAAGAAACTATTTGGAAGACCTGTGCGCAGATGGGAGGAAAATATTAAAATGGCTGTTAAAAATTGGCTGGGGAAACGTAGACTGGATTCATCTGGCTGAGGACAGGGGCAAATGGCCGGCTATTGTGAACACGGCAGTGAGGTTCCGTAAAACGTACAGAATTTTCTATGTTGTTGAAGAACTATTAACTTTTGAAGTGGGACTCTGATTCACGGAGTTAATTAATTCTTGCTGTAATTTTTGGGTCCGTAACGGTCCACCAAATACTGTGGACAAACGCTGCTCTCGATTACTGCCTTGTTGCCCGTGCGACACTTGTGTAACTGAAGTAAGGTTATGGCATTGTTCTGTTTTGGGTGCACCGTAATGCGACTGAGGCTCAGCATAAGGTCCACAGAATGAACTTACCTGAAAGAAAGGCGTGAATTAAGCGATCTTTGCAGGGACTGGAATTTGTCTTCAGAAGATTCACATGTCTTCAACTCTGCTGTAGTTTTACAAATGAAAACCTAATTCAAAATAAAGTCTGTATTAATATGGACCCCGTAGTGCACGGTAGGCCTGTAACTGTTTAGATCAACGGGTGCCTGTGTTTTATGTCGCGGAGTTGCCAGTTCGACCGTCGTGTTATAAATAATTTAGTTATTTTTTACAAAATATGCTCATATCGCATTTTTATACAAATTAACGCTTGAGGAATTCGTATACTGGGGAGGACTAGCATAGAGGTTTTGTATAAATTGAGTCCATTGGAGCATCTTCAGTGTCGAAACACAAACGTTTTTCGATGTATCATAATTTGCTGCGAAACTGACAAACCGTATGCATTGTGTTAGAGTAATTATAAAATATGGGGAAAGAAAAGAAACGGTATGTTTCAAAACACTGCCTCAAGTTTGTTTATAGTTAAGAACATCTGTTTAAAAATATTTCTACCAACATTTGAAAAACGAAAGCCACAGTTTGGACCAGAAGATAATTTCAACAAAATTTTTCTTAGCAATCATTAACTTTCTTACTTCAAAACGTAAAGTAATGTCATGGTAGACGTGTTATGATTCTTTTCACAGATTGTCAGTAAATATTCATTGATAAAATCCCTGAGGTAGGTCGAAAATCGTTACAAGTTTGGTTGCTTTCAGTGTGAGATAGGTAATCATGTTTATCCATAACAAACACGTGTCAAGGTCGAACCTGCCTTTAGTTACTAATATTTCTTAATTAGGGACGTAACTTTAAAAAAAGAACTGTCTTTAAATTGAAATTACTTCACATTAGAGTTGAAAAATGGATTAAGTGTGTAACTGAGCTCTTGAAGATTCGAATCATCTGAGCTGCTACGTCGTGACGATTGATAAGTAATTTCCGACGTTTCAGAGGAACGAACTGCCTTTTATTTTCAGGATCAAGAGGTCCTTTATGTTCAGCCACTCCAAGAAGACTCGTCTTGAATTTTCTTACACTCATTCTCCCAGACTTTCGGCATAACCTTTAACCGTGAATTTTCAGTGTTGGTACTTACAAGGCGTTTGAAGTTTTCAAGACTACGTAAAACAATTAATTTTTGTATTGTAAATATAACGTGTTCAGGCGCGGCTATAGTAGTTAGAATTGTAGCTAAAAGAGAGATGATTTGCCTGTCTTTGAAATACGCACTGCAGGTTTGCCCGTCCATAACACAGAAATGCCTGAGAACGCTTGATCAAGCACATTACGTCCTTCAGCCCGTTCATTTTTGATGGAAAATTTTCAGTACAAATGACATGCGCTAGGCGGCAGCATCGATCAGTAACTCCAGAACAGTAAGAGGTAAATGTGTTTTTGAAGTTGCCTCTCTCTTCAGAATTTTCATAAGGGTTGAACCACCGTGCCGAGGGTGGTGACTTATCATCAGTTAAAAGGCTACGCAAAAACTTATCTGTGCTTGAGACAAGATTGAGAAGTCGTTACTCGAAAATAATTTAGCTGTTAATGTAGGAGAAAAAAGCAAATTTTCTGTTTCAGGTCTTATAATTTAATCTTATTATTATTTTTCCACTTGTGTTAACATTGCCATAATATTAACTGTTATTTAGTGACGAAACGAACGTGACATTTTTGTCTGTAAGTGTCAGAACAGGAACGCGTCGAGTGTGAAAGGTGTTCAGACGACCACAAATTGCAACCGCGACGGGTTTTAATAGTCGCCTTACCAAACAGAAGGTGAAGCGTGTTTTTCAACTTAGAGTATAATATGCTTTTGTGCTTTACTAAAGATTACGCCATTCATTAATAAAATAATGCAGATATAGATATCATACACTGCTGGAAGTAGGTATTTTTAAAAGGCCCTCGGGATCGGTTCCTTTCTGTGGCACAGAGAAGAATATGCGTAACTTGTGTCGTCATGTGAGGTTGTTTGCGTACGTAACTTCCGAGACGCTGTGTAAGTACAGTGAGACGCTTTAGACAGCAGGAAGCGTCCTGTGGAATGTGGCACATTTTCTCAAATTACAGTTTCAGCTTGCTGTGTCGCATGTAGTCTTCTTAATTCAGTTAATCTAAAGGATGTCAATCGAAAAGAAAATACATTTCCTGAGATGAAGATTTGTGTTGGTTGAAGAATGAAATATTTAACCAACGGGCCTCTTGCTGGGTTTAATATTATCACTTTGAGGAAATAAAGTGTAGAAACACAAAGAGAGTTTTATCATCAATTGTAACACACTCCTACATGTTTCGACCCTGCTGGGTCATCTTCAGGGAGAACTTTTTGTTATCGTTACACTAAGGCTGCACTTGCAAGCCGGGACCACAGAGAGTTCACGCCTCCAAAAACAACGCAGTACACAGTCAACAGCACATTCTCACTCAACTATAAAGTGCAACCTTAGTGTAACGATAACAAAAAGTTCTCCCTGAAGACGACCCAGCAGGGTTGAAACACATAGGAGCGTGTTACAATTGATGATAAAACTCTCTTTGTGCATTTGTTGGTGATTAGTGTTTTTGTATAACATAGTGCACGGACATGGAACACATTAAATTTCTAGAAACACATTTGAAGGAACGTGATTAATCTTAAATTACGAAACATGGCTGCTGTAAAAAGCCTACTGCAGCTCCTATGGCTTTGCAGAATGATAAAACCTATTCTTATTCCCTCCCGTAAACTAAAATATTGTACTGCCTGCTTTTGTAGAGATAGGGGTGTTTTGGGGCGTGACGATGTGTAGTTTCGCAGTTTCGGAGGAACGTTCGTCGTCCGTTTTCAGGGTCCGTCAGTATTCATCCACAACGCTGGTACGTATACGGAGCGCCGTAATAGAACGCAGATTTTTTGTTACGGCCTACAGAGTGTCACTAAGAACTCGCGTCTGTTTGGCGTTTATTGCCTTTATTGAGGAATTATTTATTATTTACACAGTTTCCAACAACTTTATCTTTGGCCCACCTGAAAGAAAAATTAATTTTACTGTCTTTCAGATTGGCAACATAAATGTTGACACAATTGCAGTTCCACCAACGACTTTCATCTCACCCATAAAGCTGTCTTGTGACTTGAAAAATGTATTGTAGTGTCTCTTCATGCTCCCAATTTGCTTCGGAATGCATCAGAATTAATTCCGCACTGGCGTTAAGTGCCGTCCTAAAAAATTGTGTAGTTACTCCATAGCCCCCTGCTGAAAAGTGTTCCGGTTGTGGTGCAATCGGAGGCAAGAGGGTTGAAAATGCTGTGGGGTATTATATGAATCGGTTACAGAGAGATAGGGGAGGGGTGTGACGTCACATTCCTACTACTTGGATGACTGCACTCCCTTCCACTCTCCGTGGGAGGGCGGCAGAGCGGTGGTGACGGCCGCCGCTGTGCTGTGGTGGCAGTGAATCCGCGACCACGGCGGAAGGCGGTGGTAGGTTGTTTGTATAGGTTGCGGTAGTACCCCGCACGTGTGCCGAAAGTGAATGTGCTGCGACTGAAGCCTAGCAACACACAATGAGTGGTGCGACTGTACGTGACGTATGATAGCCCGTACACAAAGTAGATTTTTGTAAGAAAAAACTTTTTGAATTTGTTATTGTCTAGTTTTGTGAGGCGAGCGACGGAAGTTCCATTTGTAATTTGTTCCGAATGGCGTGTTAAAACAAGTGCCGAGAGTGGTTCGGCTCTGCGGTCATCATGCTCACATCTAGTGCCAACCAGTATCTTCGCCCGGAGTATTTGACACCGTTACCCACTACGGTAAGTTTTCTGATGACAAAAACTGAAGATTTCGCCGTCGAATGCACTTGACAAATCTCATCTCAAACTGTGATTTGGTGCCGTAGTGTTACGTCAAATGTTCTGGATCCTTGCCTCTGGTAACGTGTTGAAGCTAGGTAATTCGCCGCAGTAAAAGGGATTATATTCACAGCGTCTATCTGTGATTTGGCTTCGTGCTGCACTGGCATTCGCTAACAGGGAGTTAAAAGTAATAATTGATTTTTATTTACAACTTTCTCTCGTCTCTGCAATTATCGAATGGGTCACATCTGTGTGTACATTCGCCAGCTGTGTACAGAAAAGGAACTAGATCTTGGACATGTTGCTGCTGTTTCTCTTAGGCCACTATTTGAATTAGAGAAATTCGTTTGGAATGTAGACCATTTAGTTAGAAATAATATGCTGAAACTATACGGCTGCTGTTGTTGTTAAACAATTATTACCTTGCCTTCATTGGATAGTAAGTTTTATCATGTGCAGGTTATGATGTCATTCACTCTCGTTCAAAATAACTGCAAGAATTGCCGCTCAAGACGAGTATGAATTTATTACATTTGTGTTTGAAACTCTGTGTATGCCATGTAGCTGGGAGACGTGTGAAAATCCATTAAAATCAGTTTAGTTTTAAAATCTCATTACGTTTAATTCCCGCTTGGTAGAAATTCATTTAAAAAATACTGTTTATGTGTAGTGAAGTGTATAAAGTCACTGCACGCAATACAGTGTCATGTGTGAAAACTGATATGCTGATGATAGAAAAAGTGTATGTATGTACGCATGTATGTATGTATGTATGTATGTATGTATGTATGCATGTATGTATGTATGTATGTATGTATGTATGTACGTATGTATGTATGTATGTATGTATGTATGTATGTGTGTGTGTGTGTAATAAGCAGTGCCCTGTGACAGTTGAAATGTCGAAGGACCGGAGTGTCAGCACAAACATTGACAACACAGCAAAAAAAAAAAAATTAATTTTTTGGTCGATAACGTACAAAATAAGCTTGTTGTGATTAAACTTGCCAACTGGTAGCAAAAATTAGTCGAAATGCCATAACATGCTGTTCTTTTGCTGCTCTAAAAGTTGGTTTTTATATTGCTGTAATCTTGTTACCCTCTAATGCTATCCAGATCCCAAACGTATGTCTGCGAGTTTTGCTACTGTAGTACAAACACTGTCCGTTGTTTAGGCAGCAGTGATTTTAGAATCACTGGTCTTCACAACATCCAGTTTCAATATTCAAGTTAGTTTGTCTGTAGATTACAGAGTCACTGTCATAGTAGTGTAGTTATTTTAAGTTGCTGAATGTTAGAGATAGTGGTGTCAAGAACCCAAATTGGAATAACGAAGCAAAGGCGATTGATAGAAATCATGAGGTGCATTCGGGGCATAGAACAGACGCTGTGCTTCCCTATATAGTATGCCGCTTGCGTTTACAGCCACCTCGATTTAAGCCTAAGAGTTATTTTGACATGTGCAGCCTGCAGTGAATGAATGTGGTCGTTTTGTAACAAGTCGGTTAGTGGGTGTAATGCCTTTGTCAGATTTTGGATTTCCTCTGTTTTGCTGCCGGTGGTCATTGCATTAATCTGCGCCGAATGCAAAACCATGCGCTCGCAATTTCAGCTGCCCTGCATTTTAAAAAAGAACGTTGCAAGTGACCCTACTTGATTAGACAGAAAATATGTGTTCTTCTTCTAAAGGCTCTACAACCCTACGTGAGTTTTAGTCTGTTCAATTATCCCTTTCCATTTATTTCTATCCTGTGCGAGTTTCTGCCAGTTTTGGACCTTCATCGCTTTTAGGTCGTTCCTGACGTCTTCTTCCCACCTTAATTTTGGTCTTCCAATGTGTCTTGGAGCTGTAGGTGAAAATATGTGTTAGTTGCAGTTTTAATCGTGAGATTGAGCGACTGTTTCTTCCGCGTGATCCTTAATATGTTACGAGTTCTTTGTGCAGAATTTGCATGGAGAATCTTGGGTTTATGTATATAAGGCATAGTGTGATATTTGAATAAATATGCATTTGTTTTACGGATACCTATTCCTTTTTATGAATTATGAATAATATGTATTCAGTGAGCACCTCGTTTCTTACAAGTCTAAGCGCACAACCTAAGCTAAATTTAACTCCTTAGGTTTTATTTCAGTAAGTGACTGCAACAAAGTGTAAAGATGACCGTTCCGAAATCACGGTAGTATTTAGACCAGTCTAGTTCAATTAGACCAGTGCAGAAGCAAATTTTATGTAGCTCATACCATGCATATGGTTACAATCAATACATCAACCAAAAGATGCACTATGGATAAAATTTATAACAAGTATTAAACTCCTACATGTTTCGGTGCCATCCTCACGGAGTTTTAGAACAAAGGAATATAAGCCCAACACGCTAATCTAAGTATTACATATCACGTATTAGAATGTTCAAAATGTTAAAATTCTACTTTTTACATGTTTTAGAATTTTAACATTTTTAACATTCCAATAGGGCAATGTAGTACCTAGCTTAACGTGTTGGGTTTGTATTCCTTTGTTCTAAAACTCCCTGAAGATGGCACACCGATGCTGAAACGTGTAGGAGTTTAATGGTTTTTATGAATTGTGTTTTATTAAGTGCATTTGTTGGTCCGTGTATTAATACAGAAGCAGTTTACTGTACAGACCTACGCAAATCGTGTGGCCGTTCAGTCTGCTGTTACTCCTTGGGCAACCTATAGACTTTTGTAACGCTACAGAAATTCCCCTGCCCGTTTTGCTCGAAGTTTAAAGCAGAACTTTGACAATTTTTATTAAAAAACTACTTTTTTTCAAAAGAAAGTGTAACGTAAGATGTTGATTTTAGACTCGGCTTACTTCATGCGGTTGTCGGCCCGAATCTGCGAACAATTTGAGATTCTATAAGTAATGTCTTATCTGAAAACGTTGGGTCAGGCACACCATTATTTGCTTGTGGAAGGTAAGTTGGGCTTTCTTACGAACACTTGCAGGTCTGGTTGGTGGTTACCGACCGTTGTCTCCCCGCGCGTCCTTCCGATCATCTACGCCCGCCCACCAGACGCCACGCTCGTAGATTCGTGCCGGCTACAATCTTTCCTATGGGTGACGCGCTACGCCAATTTTCACGTTATATAGACACGACTGTAAGCTGGTTTTCCATAAATATGTACTTTCTGCTGTATGGAAAGAGGGGAAATATATTTTTGTTCGGCGGAATGGGACTTCTCTCTTTGGACATTCAGCAGACGATGGAGAAACGGGAAAATCTTTGGTTATAACAGTTAGGGAAATACTATTCCTTGCGAACTAAAACAAATGTTGTTTTCCAACAGTATTTGAATTTCTGGTGTGAGTTATTTAATTGTATTGAGATTTTATTTAGTATTTTTATCTGCCGATCCCAGTGGCCGCGCGGTCTGAGGCGTAGGTCTGCGGCCGAGCGCTTGCTGGGATCGTGGGTTCGAATCCCACCGGGGGGCATGGATGTTTGTCTGCCGTGAGTGTTTGTGTTGTTAGGTAGAAGTTTCTGCGACGGGCCGATCCGTCTTCCAGAGGAGGACTGTGGTGTGTGTGTCCGAGTGTGATCAAGTTAAAAACAAAAACCTCGACACCTACTGTGAGTAGGTAGAAGAGGTAAGGACGACGACGACGACAACAAAGAAACAACAACAACAACAACAACAACAACAACAACAACGACGACGACGACGACATTTTTATTCTTTGGTTAGTGTGAGACAGTACTTCGGCACTGCGGCCCCTTATGAGCCTGTCATATCAATGTTGAATTAAAACAGTAGATCAGTTTACAAAGATAGTACACTAATAATACTAACTTCGTGTAAGTATCAGAACACTGGACTTCTCGGCAGTGTTAGTGTTAGCAGTGCCGTTTAAGAGAAAATGAGGAAAAATGTGGTAGCGCCGGGCAGGCCAGAGATGACCACATAATACAGAGCATGAGCTATTGATGCTGGATAACTAAGGCTACAAACACACACTCAGAATATGTAATACTTACTGATTTTCCACGGCAAAAGTGGTCACGCGAACGCGCCTCATTCTTACGTTATACGCACATTGCCTGTCTTGTTTGGTACACGTGTGGTGAGCAGACTGAACAGTCCTGGACTGGACTGCGCAGTCAGTATTCTTATTCATTTTCAGCTGTGCCGTTAGAACTTCATAAAAACTGAGCGTGTATGGGGCCCTTAAAATACGAATATGGCACAAAAGCAAGGTCGGCGTAACAGTTCAAAATGATGTATTATGACACATAATAAATTCTTGGTTGGAGCATTCCTTCCGTGAGGTAGTAGACAAAGTTATGGGGTATAAAATTGCCTACTTAGAAATAACTTCAAACATCAAGAAGTGTTAAAGTAAGTCTCAGATTTCAATTGTCTTGGGCGCGGCGTTGCTTACAAGTGTGAGATGGATTAAACTGAAAATCTCATAAATTCAAACGCCCTTCGGTATTTGGAACAATTCAAAGAAGGATGAAAAGAGGGACAAGGAAGAAAACAGATTTAAAATTTTCATTTGTTGGCAGTTCGGTGTTTTTATATGGCAGCGGAGCAGGGACTATGGACACAAAAGGATTTGTGTAAAAATTTAGACAGAAGTGAAATATTTACGAGCGGTGATGGGTTTCACTAGAACTGATAAATTAGAGAACGAAGGTACGAGACCAGAACTGGATATTTTCCACGTTAGGAAAAAAAGTGGAATGCTGCAAAAATGGAAGAAACTTTTAAAGAATTAATAAGTCTCATGTCCCTTACAAGCTTTTAAATACAATCCCGATGGAAGAAGAAATAAGAGACAGGGAAGGGAATCGGAAACTCTGAAGCGTTTGAACGGGTGAAAACCTATATGATGAACTGGAGGAGGGATCAATAAACATTTTTTAAGCATTTTGGAAACAACACTAACAGGTCTAGATGTCTTGCTTGGTGAAGTTAGTAAATTATAGCACAGAAATTTTCGTATCCTTCAGTTGTAAATCTCTTGTCGTCTTGACTGCCTACCAAGACACTGACAGTCGGATTACACAAAAAAATAATTATTTGTGCCTTTGTGTGAGTGTGAAACGTGGCTTCTTGACCGGAGGGACGACACTTAAAGGGAAAATTCACCAAAACCTTGTCCAGCTATCATCTGTTACAGCTGGGTTGAAATATAACCTATCAGATACCTACTATGCATCATCAGGCTTATTATGTTAAGATACCTAGGTCTTTGATATGGGCATATTTCATATATTGTGCGTGATAGCATGGCGAAGATGAAAGGAGAGCACGTGTCCGAAAAGTTGGATCGACCCATCTGTAATGTGGCTGAGAGCATGAGGAAGTTTTACCAAATTTATGCCTTCTGAAAGCATCACAGTTTTACGCCAATCACAAATGTCTGAATAAAGACTTGCTGAGGAAAACATTTGGATGTAAGAATGTTGAAGTAAAAGAGAGATAAGTTATGTGTTGGGTACATATGATAACGTTGTAATTTCGATCTATAAGCATACAGGTTGCTTCGTTTTGTTACGGTAATAAAAGCGAGGCACTGGAAGGCGGCAACAAGCAAGGAGGAGGTTGGAACAGAAGATCGGGGAGGCCATAGTCCGCAAACGGGCCGAAGACCCATAGAAGAGGAATGAAATCGAGGACGCTGCGATATATGGGGCCTGTGTTTAGCTTGGAGAGGCTGGAAATGCCTTGGCCCAATTTGAAGACGGGGAAGGAGACGGGAGGATATTAAAACGGATCTTAAGGAATGCGTAGTGAGGGTCGAAGGTGGCTTAAAGTTGCGTTAGCGGCGTTGAAATAGCAGTTTTTGTGAGGTACAACTTGCCTTTCATTCGTCTAAAGAGGGTACTTAGTATTAATGTAGGATGAACGGTGTAATGGTTGGGGAGGGACTGATAAGTATTTTACTGTCATGAGTCTGAAATATTACATAGCAGTAAATTGTCATTCTTACCTATCGCTTGTAGATAACTGATAGACGGGTGACATTTACTGCCTCAGTGACAAGGAATGGATGGACAGGCCAGAGTTCTGGGTATAGGTTTCATGTTAAATGTTCATGGTGTGCGAGTGTTTAGAAGGGTGGCTACGGCTTGTTTGTGGCAAAACATGTTTGTGATGTACTAAAGTGAACGAAATTATAAATTAATTTATTCTCTCATTTCTGAATATGAAGTATTACAATGTACGAACGTAATAATTTTGACAGGTTTCGAACTGGTTGATACTTCAGAGGTCTATATATTTAAATAGAGCGATATCAGACAATACTATTTTTTAATTTAAAAGTTTAACATTACATAAATTTATTTATTTATGTGAACTAAGTGCTTTGTAGTCAAAATTATAGTGTATGCTATAATGCATATGTGAAATTCAACACATCATTGCTTTTACAAAGAACACGGTTGTAGAAAGGCCCATGCGTTTGTCGGAAATCAAATGCATGGAAGGTACTGAATTTTTGTTGCCTGTATATAGGGTGATAATAGGATGCTGAACAAAATGCTGCTCCTTTCATACATGTTTAGAAAACAGCATTAAATTTCGTAGAGCAAAGATTCTTAGCCGTGTTCGTAAGCTTGCTCAGGTTTTCGCATAAGACAAATTGTCTGACCTATACTACAATGGTGAAAGTTCTTCTTCATACTAGGACCATAATATAGTAATGCTGGCTGTTGGTTTTGAAAGTAACAGGTTGTGTTTGAGAAAGGAGTGCTGGAGAGAATATGTAAACCTTACGGGTATTTGTCCATAGAACAGGAGATGATCTCTAGTAGGAATGTGGTAGATGCGCATGTGCAAGATAGCGTGGTGAATGACGAGTAGCTACTACTTGTGCTGAAAGCGTTCGCAAAATCAACTTTTTCAATACACACTCCTCGATGTCGATGTTTGCAGCCTGTCGTTCCTACCAGTAGCAGTCTACTTGTCCCCCGCACAGCGCCAGACACGCCCACGTCCGATGGGGATCATCTCCTTTTCCGTGGTGTGTGGGCAGTATAGAGATGCTGTACGAAGCTTTTTATAATCTGTCCTTTTCACCAGATCATTTGGATGATCACCTTTCAGAGGATGAGATAAACCGGGCATATTGCACGCATGGGGGGGGGGGGGGGGGGGAAAACAGTGTTTTAGCCCGGATATCTGTAGGCAAACACTATTTGAAGTGGGAGGATAATGTGGAAGTGAGTGTGTAAGACACGTGATGTGAGGGCAAGGACTTAATTTGCTGCAATAATTTGCGGGGTCTTTTGAGCACGGTAATGAAACTTCGGGTTGCATAAAACTTTGGGCGTGTATTGTCCAGCTGAACGAATCTAATTTTCTATAAGGGCTGTGTTTCATCTGTCTCGAGGTTAATAATGCATGGAGCTATACCTCGACTCTTTTCATATAATTTTGTAGCGTGCTACTTGATTAAACACAGGGGCAACTTTACGTTTACCTTTGCCCCATATTTTATGTTAGGAGCCAGTATTATAAATGTAAAACGTTTATTTTCAGACAGTTATTACTGTAATGAACATTTGTATACATACGTATATCCGTCCCGAAGGGAATGGATAGTTGTGTGGCAAGAAACGGAACGTCCAATGCAGTAGAACGTGCTGTTATGTGACCTCACTATCCTGCTAGGTACCGCTGGCCTTTGTGGTGGGGATAAACCTGTCTGTTGCAAATTAACAAACATTAATGACAGACTGCAAAAGGAATGTGTGGCACAAAATATTTTTGCATTCCAACTGAATATTATAGTTGTATGGACTGCTAATTTAGAGACACTCGACTTACGCAGTTTCAAGTGACGGAGTTTTAGATTTACTTAGCTTTTGAAGTAGTTAAGAAATTTAAATACAGTTGTAGAAACGCGCGCCGATTTCTCTTTGCGGGACTGAAAGCGCAATGAGACAAAGGTGCCGGAGGAATACTGCTGGGCGATAACACAGGCGGTGGGGCAGTCATGCTGCGGCCAAACACTAACCAGTGTACTGGAGATTGGATTTCAGGTGGACTCCCTTGTTATACATGTGTAGTTACTTGCATGTATACCCGCTTTTGACTTGCACAAAATTCGACTTGCGCGGAATCTTCCAGAAAATAACTACTGCTTACGTCAGGGAGTGTCTGTGTTTTAATTTTATGTTTTTAAAGTTTATAGTGACTCTGTTTTTGTTAATACCAAAGGGAACTACATCTCGGAGGTTCGGTTACGTTTGTGGCCTCTTGGTTCGTGTCAGCTGCGCGGTATATCCAATGGCGTGGGCATATCCAATAGAGCGCTGCAGAGAGTGGCGAGGAAATACGTGTCCGATTTTAAAGAACGCAGACTGCTCGGAAAATTGGAGTTCAACGGCGTTGTGAAAGACGGTCTACCGACTACACTTCTATTCATTATATCAACTCGTAGTGCATGTTTTCAATGAACTGCAGAAAGTTACGGCAAAAACTCATGAAGTTGTTTATAGCATTTTTCAATGACGTATCTTGCTTATGCATCAAGTAAACTATGTGAGGAATGGCTACATGACGTCAGGGAGTTGTTTTTTCTGGTGATTTAAAAATGCCGATTGTTTTCCTGGTGCTGAGACAAACTACGAAAAATTCGAGGGTCTCCCGTCTTTGGACTGACATTCGGACACGCGAACATGAGTTAAGAATCATATTCACTCAAACGCAACCATCGGTGAAAATATTACAGTCGAGGATAAGAAGTAAGAAGCAGAGCGAGGTTTGACCAAGGTAGAAATAGATGCACGTAGAGCAAGTTGCCTGAGAGATGGGCATCCTTTCTTGTATTTTGGACGCACTCGGTTTCGAATTTCGGCCGGGACAATTGTCGGGGGATTTTGTAAATTCCCACTGTCTGTCCGGGCAGATTCCGGGACGGCAACTGAATATGCCACGACCGCGTGCTTCCATATACTTTCTAATTCATCCCTCACCAATTACTCTACCATTCAGCTACGTGTAGTCAGCGCTACAGGCAGCGTCGTGTTATAAACCACAATTAGATAATTTGCAAAGAACACGACCCGAATGTTTCTGCTGTTACAACAAATGTCATGACATAGGAGAGAAGTATATTACAGCAAAAATAATCACTGACTTCAAAGTACGAGGGCTGATCGAAAATATGTGAAGCATAATTCATTTTTATGTAGAAATTACTGATAGTGTCGAAGTAGCAACCATGAAGGGTATTTGGCAACATCTCGTAACTGAACGAATAGGGGAATTTAACTACTCGGGATATAGCACATCACATAATAATAATAATAATAATAATAATAATGTGTGATAATAGACAAATTTTCAGTGGCTGGAACAATTCGACGCACATTTGAAAGCAGTAATAGGGAGACATTATCGAAGTGACATGAGGTAGGGGCGTACTGACGCTCCTCTGTGTGTGTGTGTGTGTGTGTGTGTGTGTGTGTGTGTGTGTGTGTGTGAGAGAGAGAGAGAGAGAGAGATGAAATTTTTCACTTCATTTGCGGGCTATATATTGTACGACGAAAGAAGTATGTGAAGACAAAGGAGAAGATTTAATTGTATCTGATTTAAATGAAATTAGCGTGGATTATAAATGTAAAAGTAGACGCAACGTTTATTAAGAATGAACGCTACACGCTCTCTCAGGTTAGCGTATGAATACTTTCCAGCCGGCAGAAGAAACGGTGATCGACGAGGGAGGGGGCCAACACCCATGGAGACTTAGGAAACGTGAAAATGGCTTGTAGCCTGTTGCTGTTCCTGATGCTAGGAAGAGGAAGAGGAAGTACGGCACCACGAATGCAGTGCACATATGCCTGCGTTCCAAATAACTTCTTAGCTAACTATTTTGCATATCTCATGTAGCTCGATATAGGCCTTTTGCAGAAGTACTCGTAAATCTGTCAGTTCAACGCTAATCAACGGCACAGATACCACGCTGCATAGCATCGTAAATTATGTTGTTGACAAAAATAACTAACACTGCTGATAGGCCTACTGCTCTGCATAGATACAATACCTTTTTCCTCGCTAAACATGTGACATACAGTAATATCTATACTGTTTCGATTTAAAGTTGCCTTTGCTGCGTTACATGCTATGTATCAGCTTTTTGTGTGATATGTAATTTTCGGAAAAGCAGTGAGCTATTTTTAAGTCTGAATTAGAAGTATATTGGGCAGATCCAATACGGGCCAGAATGAGTTAAGCTCGAATTCCAGTACCGAATTTAATCGGAATTTTTTTCGGCAACAAAAATGAAACATGAAGACGGACGGAGAAGACGATTCCATAATTCTATTTCCTTATATTCTTAAAGCAGGGAACGCATAAAAATCGCTATTTTATGACAGCGAAAAGCAATGAACTGTGGGTGTCTGCGAACACCTGCTTATCGTTACGTAAAATCCCGCTGGAGGTGATGAAACAGGATAGTCTAATTCTCAGCGCGGTGCTGTAAGTTGTTAAACTGATGATATGCGGCACGTACGTTTGAGTTTTGGAAGCGTCCCTGCTTTGCAGTTAATATATCAGTAACCGCCTTTGAAGATGTATTCTGTAAGTAGTGGAAGTAGTGTATTACAAATATTTCTACCTTCTAGTAGTACTAAATACACGATGAGTACAAATTTGACATGGCATTTCAGAGCAGTATAAAAGATACTGCAATTCAGGCGTTTTTGTCGGGGCAGTATTTATTCAATGCAGCCTGAATTTTTCTGTTTGTCCTTTAAACCACATGACGATACAATATTAATTTGATTGTGGTAAGCGTGCAAACAATTCATCGACATTTTTCAGTCTGCCATGAAACTCTGACAGCCCGCAGTATTTTAACAGGTTATGTAATGAGAGACTAGGAAAAAATTTTCATACGGGTATTTACACGCCTACATGCACGTATGTAAGGATTGTGTGTATATGTAATTTGCATATATTCATACTGGTCTATTAATGAATTTGAAGAGATTCCTTGTCACTGTTCAATTCGCAGATGTTACTGATTCGTCTAATTTTTTAAGTACTCAATATTAATGTCTACAAAAGCAGTAATGTCTTCTTTTCTATGACTGAGAGGCATAGATCTTTATCTTTTTGGAAGAATATAAAATAAAAAAAAATTGGAAAAGTAGCGCGGAAGGAATTACGAGTTTTTGAACCCAAGAGTGATGAACAGAGCTGGGAACGAAAGAAACTGGACACGAAGATGTATATAAGACCTTACAAGTAAGTACCACTAGCCAGACGACGCTGTAAATGATCTTAAAGGAATACGTTTTTCGTAGTTCAGGTTGGGTTGAGGTAATTAGGATTGACTGTGTCTGCTGTGTGCCGTCGGCATGTGTTGTGTGTGTCGGCTGGCTACCTTCTGGACCTGGCCCCTTAACAAGAATGTAGTTGCTTCAGTTACTGACAACAGACGCAGAATTTGTGTTCACAGGAAACAAAATTTGTTGTCTTCTGTATTTAATCTACCAATCAATGCCGACGCCATTGTATCTGTAGACCATACAAAACATAATTTTGAGTGACTGCTTTTTCTGTACATATTGGGTGTATCACGCAGGGAATACAGAGACAATAATGAATGAAAATACTGAAAGAGCTCCCGTAGTGCATTTGCCTTGTGGACACCGTGACATAAACTATACTTCAAACCACAGCGACGTGAAGGCGTTCATATAAATACATCATTATCAGTCGATTCGTAATCATAAACATTTTTAAATTATCGTCGTAATGTAGGCATCGATTGTGCGGATAATAAGGCGTCTAATGAAACTGAGAGAGTTATTCAGATACAATACTTTTCCAAATAACGCACTGTTTTTTTTAAATGTGTATACATTAATACACGCATAATATTTTTTCACATCTTCGCCCAATGTGTTTCGATCCTACAGAATCGTCATCAGGGTCTCACCGGAAATTAAAAAGCTAAAAGTTACACTCACGGCTTTTTCGGTGTATGTTGTAGAACCGGAAATAAAATGTTAACGTGAAGTTTTTTTTCATGGTTTTGTAGGATCGAAACATGTTGGACTAAGGTGTGAAAATATTATAAGTGTGTTAAATGTACAGGCATTAAAAACAGTGCAGTAGTTGGAAAAGTATTGTATTTGAATAATAATCATGCATGGGACGAGCAATGTAAAATTTGCGAGACTTATCTTGTAACATCATGTTTAGTTGAAAAACGTGTGCGATATTGCATGTGGTTGATATCTGTAGTTCACAGGACATGTCACTGGTACAGTTCTAACAGCCTGTGCCCTCTTGAACTAGTACTACTGTTTCTCGAGAAAGTACATTAAGAGATACTGTGGAGTTTGCAGTTGACCTTAGCAGTGGTTTACGTAGGCGAAAGCCGACCATCCTTTGCTTGTGACCAGTAACTGATGCATTCCAGTTAAAAATACAGTGGACTGAAGTGCAGTCCTGTTTTGTGCGTGGGAGATAATACAGTTACTTTATGTAGTATGCTGTATGGCTATAGCTTGCATAAATCTGATTTCGGGCTTGTTATAAATAAAACATCTAGCTTATGGTAACCAGTGGAAAGAAGGTCAATGAGTGATACAGGCTTATGTTTTTGATGGGATCGCTATGTCCCCCCCCCCCCCCCCCGACCGTCATCGCGAGTGTTAAGGGACTCTATCCACGCTGTGCAGGTCAGTTAAACTCTCTTGAGTAAAGGACGTTAACTGAGATGCTGTTTTGCACGAGGTTACTCAGCATTCCACGGACTGTGATTAGCTTCTCGTCCCGCATGGCCCTCAACCCCATACGTCACACTTGTAGCAATGGTACTTGTCAAGGACCCTGACTCGTTTGTTATGATAATGTCACAACAGGCTTCACTGTAGCATAGATTTGGAAATATCTCAATATTGTTTGTGAGATTCGAAGTTCTCACTGCACTTTGTATTAAGACTACTGTGACAGTGCGTAGTGTGGTTGAAATTTACCGACGTTTCGAAGGAACTTACTGTCTCGTTGTTCATTTTGGAATTGATACCCATGAAAGACACATTTGCAGACATCGTGTTTGCAAGGAAACGTACACGCAGAGCATCCGATTAAACTGTCTGCCTGTCCGAAAGTCACGTCACACTGATGTGTCTAGGAGTTTATGTAGACTTGCCATATACTTGCCAAATATGTCACCTGTAGGAAGCGAGCGAGTTTGTGGACTGAGCATCAATGTAGCAGTTACTGTAATGCTTGGCCGACTGAATCTGTAGAGTGAGTGTCGATGTAGCAGTTACTGTAATGCTTGGCCGACTGAATCTGTAGAGTGAGTGTCGATGTAGCAGTTACTGTAATGCTTGGCCGACTGAATCTGTAGAGTGAGTGTCGATGTAGCAGTTACTGTAGTGCTTGGCCGACTGAATCTGTAGAGTGAGTGTCGATGTAGCAGTTACTGTAATGCTTGGCCGCCTGAATCTGTAGAGTGAGTGTCGATGTAGCAGTTAACTGTAGTGCTTGGCCGACTGAATCTATAGAGAGAGCATTGATGTAGCAATTACCGTAGTGCTTGGTCGATTGGTGTGCAATAAGAAAATTGTATTCAGTTATTGGAACATATATGATCAGTGATTGAATTGGGATTTGGAATAAAACGCTTCGAGTTTTATTTGACCAGTTGAACATCGTATTATACGGGGAACGTTATGCAAGTCGTCGAGCGTCCAGGCAACGCCTGCTGTTGGCCAAATTGCATAACGCTCTGCTGAAATTCCCCTGTATTTGTGCTATGAAACCAGCCGAAAGCATACTGTAACTTCGAAGATCTTGTAGATGCAGTGACGGCGATATGTCTGTCTTAGCTGTTGACCTGAGTTACACGCTAAGGGTGACGTGACCGCAGTCTGTGTTCCACCCACAAGCAGCTGGCGGCAGGCCGAGTGAACAAATCTAATCTTACTTCACGCTATTATGCGACACTTTGCTTGTTGCTAGGCAACAATTGTGGGGACCAGATTACTTGCTTGTTGTTGGCGCGGGGGTGAACAGGCCAGCTGGTAAGAGGGGAAGCGCTGCGCACGCACTAGCAATGGTTTTCTGTCCGTTTCAAAAACATTTCCCATGAGTGAAGCTGTGAATGTACTTCCTGCAGAGTGAATGTTTTTGAAAGGAGTGAAGAGTTGATTGGTCGTTCCGAGGTGAGCCTAGCAGAGGCCACGCCGTTCCGACTGCAGCTATGTACAGTGTTAGTAAACTATCTGTTCCATACAGTACTGACATTCTTTTGTCATGTGATGTTGTACATACATGTGTGGTAAATTTGGCGTCTGTATCAAGGAATCTGGGGTATAATAAAGCAGTAACTGAAATACGTGTAGTTACAGTCGACGGGAAACTTCGAAGTTTCACCTTCAGTTACTTCCACAAAGAAATACGTAGAGGTGCATTAAGCTGCGTTTTATGAACGTTGAAGGAATAAGTATAGAAACATAACGAATTTGTCCACGAATTTGTCGTCTTTCTCTCGCTGTATTTCGTTCAGTTTAGACCTTTAATTGAGTAGGAAGGGAAGCAAGTGTGTGTGAGAATATACCACCAAACCACTTGAGAAGATACAGATACACATACCCTCTTCCTGCTACATGGCTGTGTTTTAGATAAAGATAAAGTGGATTAAAGTTCTTAAGGTCATGGGTTATTTTGCTAGCAGCGACACAAATACAAAGTCTTTGGAACGTACTTGGATGTATAAAAATCGCAGCATCGAGGACTGTAGGAAAAAGATGACGACCACTATTAATGCCTGGAATTGGCTATGAGAATAAACTGACTTGAGACACCAATAAATTTATAGTTTCCTGTGGGTAGCAGTAACTTCGCCAGGCTTTGTGAGTGGTAAGCGTCAAGAATATCAGAGGATAATATATTCCCCATTTCGAACTACTTTATGAGAGACCAAGACGTACATTTGCTTGGGGATAAAGAAGATGGAGCTTGAATCTGACCACTCACCCGCGTATAGTGCCGTTGATAATAATGCGTGGAGCTATAACTCCACTCCTCCATGTGCCTTCATGGCATGCACAAGGCTTACTCCACTGTGCCCACTCCTCCTTAAATGTGTTATTCTACTTTTTACATGCGTTTCTGGTACAACTTGTGATCTTTCCGTGTGTTAACTCTACAGTCATATTTAGACAGTTCTATTACATAGCAAATCTGCATGGTATTCCCATGTTCTTTGTTTCTGCACAACTAAACAATGTATAGATTACTAGAAACCAATTCATGCACATTTATTAATATTAAAGTGTTAAGAAACAGCTTCTACATGTTTCGAGCCAACATCGGGCTCATCTTCAGGGAGTCGTATAGTAACCAGTTACACACAGTATCACAACATGGTAACAAAAGTTGGTCACAGTGTATGATACACCTGATGTATACATAAAGTGTCACTAAAACTGTTCTTCTTAAAACGATGAATAAAAGTTCGTTAAAAAGGTGTGGTGCGCGTCGGAGTGCGGGGGCAACTTGGGGTGCCTTGTGGTACTGTGGGTGGTGAAGGTGTGTTACACTAGGCAGGTTAGAGGGGGCGGGGGGGGGGGGGGAGAAAAGAAAGAAAAAAAAGAAACAACAAACAGTTGCACTTCCTAAGCATAATGGGCAGATACTTTTATGTATTTCTCAACTACTATGTCCTAGTTCGCAAACCCCTGCCATAACCCAAGCGCTTCTCTTTTTTTTTACTTCCAGTACCAAATTCTATAAGCATATTCCCCCTGAACTATTAAATTTCATATCTTAGTTTAAAAAACTAATGCCATCTTCTCAGACACCTTCAAGAATAAATTTGGGACTATTTACTGGATCGTTCTTTGGTAACTGTACTTCATCTGTTGGTGTTACTTTCCTGCTGAATCTGCCAAATGTATGCAAGCAGTATACTTCTCTTTCAGCCTCCTTTCCCATATTTATATTTTCTTATTGTTATTTTGCTATTAACAGCTTTGATTGATAGGGTCTTACATGCCAGTGTGCATAATTCACTGCGAATATTTATCCATCAGCCAAGACTCGATGTCAAGCATCTAGCTGAGGACAATGCGGTGATCCACCTTAGTGCTGCTAACTCGAGCGATTTTGAAACTTCATACTGCAGAATTCATAAGAATAAAACTACCCGGTCACAATATGTTGAAATAATTTTTAGCACAAACATGTTCCCATACGATACCTGTTGTACTTTGTAAGTACGTATTGTGTAGAGTGGAAGGTTCTTACACAAAATGCAGTTGGGTAAGTTACGTGGGGCTGGGTTTCACACGTCAGTGTTTGAGTGCATTTAAGTCTTCTGAGATATTACACTATGTCGCCAGGTTAGTGGTTCCCGACGTTTTGAAGGGCTGTTGTGTCTTTGTCTTCAACGGCCAAGAAGTCCAAGGAAATGTCCATAACTCTTGAACGTGTTGATGCTAGCGTCCTTCGAAACGTCGGGAACAATTACCCGGCCGACACAGCCTCATGCAAGAACAAGTGAATCCTCATTTAGACTTTTCCTCACAGAATAAAGTACGTCACAGTTCAGTTAATATGGAAGTCACGTACGCAAACACGTTAAGTGGCTTAAAAATTCATGATAAATTATAGACGGAAAAAAGTGGACACATATTGCGGGTTTTACCTGCAGGCATGACCTGCGCGCAGGAAACACTCAGACAATACCTTACTTTAACAAGTTGTCAGCCGATTTGGGTTGAGATAAGAGTTGTATGTGGTTTAAAGTGACTTCTGTTTCAACTAGAAGTACACGTTTTTTGGACGTAAGGGGTGTCACTGTGTTTGCTACAGTCAGCGGCTAAACCGGTAACCACGTGGTGGGAAGAACTTCATCAAAAGTTGACCGATAATTCCAATTTTAACCATGAACCCATAATAACGTCCGGTTTACTTAAGGCCATTAGTCGACTGTCTATGAATACCTAAGCACTAACTATGTTGTTATGAAACCGATATGACACTTCTCTTTCATTGCTATAGTCTGCCGTTTTGATTTGTAGTATAACTAGCATAGAATAAAGCCTAATTTTAACTCTTTGAAAGCTGACGTTTATGTAAAATATAGGCCTATACGCAACTTTAATTCTTACTTCACAGAGACAAAAATCTGCATCCACTGGAAAGACCGGCCATTAAAGATATAGGGAAGTAATCCGTATTCATTTTGAGAATCATGCAGAACACATAGGCCTGCACTGTGTGGCAACATACAGGGTCTGTAATGGAGGTACCTGTAGTTACAAAGTTACAGCCGGGCTTAGAACGGTTAAGCCATACATGGAGATTACGGTATACTTGTATGCCACATAGCCTACAGTTTGACAGATATTGTTGGGGTTTCATGTGAGAGCTTTTAACTGCAAGTTCTCGGGCAATTCAAATTCTTCGGTATCCATGCTGTACAGAGTCTGCTTTCCACAGCACGAAATCAGCATATTTATGTAGCTATGTCATAAACCCGTAAACCCAGTTTTGTGAATTTGACAGAAGAGACGTGTACATAACATAAAGAGACGAGGCATCGTGTATGGCAGAATAAGTAGGCCACGGCCTCGAGGACTGAGGGAACGGGGTTTGATTCCTGGTATGGTAAAGAGATTTTCTCTTTTCTGAAACGTCCAGAATGGGAGTCGGTCCCACCCACCTTCCTCTTCAATTGGTGGCGGCGACCTTTCTCTAGGAGTAAGGAGGCCGGGACGTGAAGCTGTATACTCGCCTCTATCTATAATAGTGTCAACTTTAAGAATGCATGGAACGGTACTTCCGTATATCCATACTCGTTTATGTTGCGAACAGGGACAACTTTACTTAACCTGGTGAAGTAATCTAGAAGAGAAATTGCACATTAAATCTCGTTCGGTGTATCTGGCAACCACATGACTAGACATTAGCGCTTTGGTAGAAGGACTTACCAATAATTACGGGAGTGTACAAGGTGCTACTGCACTGTGTGTCGTCATGTCTTGCATCTTTACGGCCTTCGATCCCAATGGCACCTGTGCTTTGGAAATTTAGAGTATATCACAGCTACTGAGCAGTGTTAAACTTGGACTGCAACGCACCGGAACAGCGTTCCTTTTCATACGAAATATTACAAACTTTCCGGTTGATAGAGCCACATTAACGTTTTAAAGCCTAGCGGTAGCTTTACATACCACCAGGCTTACCATTCACAAATTCACCTTGCATTTATGTGTTTTGTACGGATCTCAGAACAAACAGAAATTTTGCCTTATAAAACATTAAGAGACTGGTTTTATAACCGAAGTGGAGAGTGTTTACAGCGCGGTACGCACTGAGTCCTTATATAAAATAGATACGCTTCGTCTTTAAAGGGTTAAATCAAAGCTTTCTAAAAAGATCTTTCGCTACCGTTTAGCTTGTTAAATTTTTCCAGTTTGAGCAGTGCCCCCAAGTATTATGCGCTACCATAAAAAATATTTCGGAGAAGATGTTCTGAAAAATAAAGCGTAGCCGTGATTCTTTTAAGAACATTTCTCATTTTTTACACCCGTAACCGTTAAAACGTTTTTTTTTGTAAAAGTTACGTGGGAATTAGCACACCAGGCTAATAACTACTACTTTAATGAACTAGTGTTTATTATCATAGCAGTTTTGAGAAGGCTTATTTTAATGATATTGAAAGAAACTTCACACCCAGCTGTTCAGTTCAGTGTACTTGGCTGTGTGTTTTCTGCAGTAAACGTGACAAATTTTAACGGCTTTTTGCGGCTCACTTCATCTGCTTATGTTTTACAGCGTTTGCATATGCTGTAAATCAAGTACGAAACTCTGTGAGTTCTAATACTAAATACGAAATATATACTAAATGTATTTTGTGAGGAATAAATCTATTATTCGTTTTAGGCGCTTTCGCAGAATTGCAAAAAGCGACTATTAGCTTCGTCATGTCTGCCCGTCGGTCCGCGTGGAATATCTCGGCTGCCATTGGACGGATTTTTATTAAATTTAATATTCGAGTATTCAAGTTTCATTAAACTTCGACGAGAATAACGGGTACTTTAACCTTTTAAAGCCTAGCGGTAACTTTACATACGACCAGGTTTAACATTAAAAAATTCTACGTGGTGCCCACCTTGCGTTTGTGTGTTTTGTACGGATCTCAGAACAAACAGCAACTTTTGTCTTATAAAACATTAAGAGATTGGTTTTTATAACCGAAGTGGAGAGTGTTTACAGCGCGGTACGCGCTGAATCCTCTTATAAAACAGATACGCTTCGTCTTTAAAGGGTTAAATGAATACATGTGGACATTTGTGACAGTATCTCGCTGAATTCTTCTCAGAATGAGAAAAGTTTCAGACAAAAGTTGTCGAGAAAATCAAAATAAACATTTCATGTTCAATAAATTTTTCCCGAAAATCGTGCCGTTTATGAGATAATGTGGAGAAGTATGGTAGAGCCGGACAGGCCCCAGATGACAATACAATACGGCGCATGTGCTTCCCATGCTGGATAACTAAGGCTACAGACACTCAGAATATGTAATACTTATTGCTTTTCCGCGGCAACAATGGTTACGCGAACGCATCTCAATGTTACGGTTGTACGCACATTGCTTGCCTTGTTAACAAATTACAGCACTAGAATTATTATAAGCAGTACAGGATATCTACACGCACATTCACTACGAAATATGGAGATAAGGCCTTAGGGTGCGGAGCAGTGTTCCTTCATTGAATGTCTAAGTTCGTGCCGATTAGAAATACCGCAGGGCAACAAAACCGTGTTCTGTGTTTTTAGGCGTTCCTTACGAAATGAACGCCTTATGTGGAGACTATGTCCGTCAGACCGTCCGTGACCTGATATTAGCGACTAAAACTTTTCTTGGATTTTAATGTAATTCGGTAGAAGAGTTGTTCACAGAAATTTGTCTAGCAAGCGCGAGTTTCGTGAAGGTCCGTCCAGGGGCAGTAATACTTTACGTAAGGCCGATAACGGAATTTCGTCCTGTTTTGTACATTTGACGTCTGGGTTTCATATAATTTGTTAAATGAAGTGTCTGCGACAATTTATTAAGTGATTGTGAGTTTCGTGCAAATCGACACAGTGAAAGCTGTACTGTGCTTGGGCGCGCAAATTAATTTCTGTTAGTACATTTTATATTATCCCATTTGAGCGATGTTCCCTGTAAAAGACCTGACCAAAATGTTGAGCATTGTGAGTTTCGTAAAAATCGGCTTAGGGAAAAATATACTTTTGTTTACGGCGTTACTGAAATTACGTTTACGCATTCACCGTAAAGCGTCTGTTATTTAGAATGTAAAGAATGCCTTGGTCAAGTCCGTGTATGGCGTAACGGAGTCCACCACTTACGGTCTGGTGTTAATGTTTGACTTTCGTGACCTGATATAAATATGTGGAATTAAATGACGGCTTCTGCTGTGACTTGCGAGAGCAGTGGAGAAAAAAATAGAAGGGGCGGAATGTTGGTGCTCTGTATTACCGACATGCTGCTGTAGTGTACTGTAGTATTCGTTGTATAGCTTGTGCACGTCTATAATGAAGCACGTTGTTTACCCGTAAGTGAAACGAATACAGAAGCGTCATGTTGCCATGATTTGGTGAGCTTATCTATCCAATTAATCGATTAAGTATATGTATCACTTATCACTGTCATGGTTTGTTTTAAACTGAGTTAGTTTGAATTTATTTGTGCAGCAGCATAGCACGAGATTGTTTTGAGTAGAAACTTTCACAATCTTGCGTATGACAGATGGCATTCAGAGCCGTGCTGAATCACGCTTGGTCACGTAAAGTATTTTGTTATTACAGATATATTTTTTTATTCAAAACAGTCGCACAAAACACAAGCAGGCTAGAACAGGCTACATGTTTCGGCTTACTAAGGCATAATCAGGCCCTTATTAAGAACATTAGAAAGACACTTAACACTGCAATGGGTGCGAGATCTCCACCTTTACGTATGGTAATACATTGTAAAAATATCTAAAAAAATTTAGAAAAGGGGTTTTAACATAAGGTGCCATAATATAGATGTGTATGATAAAAGTGTGAATATGTAAAAACCTTTTTACCTTCAGTTTTTTATATTCACGCTTTTATCATATATATTAAGGCCTCTTGTCTTAAAACCCCTTTTTAAAAATTTTTTAGATACGTTTATAGTGTCTTATCGAATGTAAAGTTGGAGATCTCCCACCCATCGCAGTGTGAAGTGCCTTTGTAATGTTCTTAATAAGAGCCTGATGATGGCTCAATAAGCCGAAACATGTAACCTGTTAAATCCTCCTTGTATGTTGTGTACGACTGCTTTGAGTAAAAATTTATCTAATTGAATAACGACGGGGATGTGCCATCTGAAAATATTTTATTATAGAATCAGAAATAGTGACATTTTCATGTCATGATTACTTTGTAATGGATACTTTATTCTGATTTATTGCCCTAACAGTTTGACACTTTTCTTCGCCACATTATGTTAGTACTTTTATAACGGGCAGAAAGCGTATATAGAATGAAGGCGCAGTAGAAATATAACGTTGTCCCTGTCCACTCCATTTAGACACACGGGGAATGGAGGTATAACTGTCCTCAGTCTTAATTTAGGGGCTACATGGGGCAAGTGGTCATCTTCACTTCTCAGCCGTTTATTCCCATTGAAAGGCCCCGATTCCATGGTCCAACACACATGCTGGCCACTAAATTAAATAACAGCGGTAATGATGACTGCAGTATCAGCTATTCATACTCTTGAAACTGAGACAAGTTAGGCGTCATGCCTGTACGTACGTTTCTTTCAAATTTGTCACAACGGATATAAGTGAAACGTGGTATTAGGTAGAGCTGGGGCACGCGGTGGCGCAGTTGATTGAGGCACTGCGCTTAAAAGCCGGCAGGTCGCGGGTTCGATTCCCGATGGTGTCATTGACATAATCCTTCCGGCCGCACTATGGCCCGGGGGTGGACTTAGACTCTAAAAGAAATGAATACCAGGAATATTTCCTGGGGGGTTAAGGCGGCCGATGCGTAGGGCTGACAACCTTACCACATTCATGTGCCGACTGTCTTGAAATCTGGGCGCCTCAGCCTCATGGAACCCTCAGGGCCTGTCCAGGCCTGTAATGGGATTGCTTTATCTTTGTTAGGTAGAGTTGTCACAAAAATCGTGATATGAAGTATACTCTTGTAATGTAGACGTAACCCATGCTGTAAAGGGATATCGTATCCAGCTGCATTAAATTTAACAGACATACCTAATCTTAAGAGAAATACAATTTACACGTCGAGTAGAATACAAACAGTAATTTCATCAGTACTCATATCGTATATTAGAGTTGATGCGTAATATGTTAAGGAAATTCGAAGCGTTACTGTTTATTGGCTCTGACACCCATATAATTTAAGAGTATGTAGTGTAATATCCGTTTTGTTCATTAGATTTGTTGGCGTAGATTTACATTCATCACAAATAAATGTCAATATCAGATGTGTAGTTTCAAATAGCGCATTTGAACAAATGAGTAGACCTAATGGTGCATCGAGTGCTGTTTTAACTGTTGGATGGTTTAATATTTTGTGATTTTCTCCTGGTACTTCTAAGCCAGTTGGTATTACTACGTTCGTACATGTGGTAGTGGTGGTGGTGGTGGCGGCGGCGGCGGCGGCGGCGGTGGTGGTGGTATCGAGAACAAAACACAAGTGTAATGTAGGCTGGGCGTGAAACATACACCGAAAGATAGGCCTGTATTTGTCGGAGCAATTGTAGCATGTCGGAATAATGTGCAGCTCGTAACAGGGAGTACATAATCCGCAAACGAACTGCAAAAAAAAAAACTGTTATTCTGGGGTAGACTTATTAGTACGAAGAACACCGGCGTGAAATATTACGTAAAACGTAACATACACACGTCGCTCTGTCACAGTGGGCTGTAGGAGCAATATGAGTTTATATCCTTTTTTTGCTTAAAAAAGCTTTGAAACAGTTCAGACTGTATGACGTAGAATGGCAATGGGACTGATAAATGGAACTAAGGAATTGATAACGATGTATAAGGAAGGCGATATTGACCTAACTGAAGGCACTCTCTCGGCATTTTCACTGAATGACTAAAACGCTGAATAGAAAATCCCATCTCCTGGTCGCTATTGGTACCCCGGAACTCCAAAATATGAATCAAGTAGTACTCATCACTCGACCCTGATGTTCCACAATTCATGTCTCTGCACAGTGTGATTGCCTTATTAATTGTTGCTGGGGAAGAGGTGACATAAAAATGGAAGTATGCTACAGGCCTCCTGTGTGCTTAACTGTTGATTTTACTACAAATTTGCCAGCAGTATTATGTTTGTTTACGTATTCTACACATACACGTAATGTGTACTTGTGAGAACGTGGACAGGATTATCTGCTGCATGTGAGAAAAGAAATTAAGAAACGATTTGATGGAAATTTTATTTACCAATATCGGGTGCAGAAACTTACGTTGTCACGTTGTTCGTGTTGTACTTGAGAAAGGATGTTACAAATGCATGATCTGTGGTATAACACAGTGCATTCAAAATTCCATCATCAGGAATTTTGTTACACTTATCGGAGCCTGATGGCTAGTGTCTTGCGTGTTGTCTACGTATTCGGAGCTCTTAAGTTAAATCTCATTAGTGGCCGGATCTTGACTGTGAAACAGGTTAGTGATTTCCTGAGAAGAATGATGCAATATTGCCTGCTCAAGGCAGTAAGTACTTCCTTCCCCACCTTAATTGCTCTGACACTAATCATCGCCACAGTAAATGAGGATAAACTAATTGGGGGTTCTAGCGTAAATATATATGTGTGTTTTCCAGCCTCTTCCCCTCTTAGGAACACATCGGACTGCGAAGTCAATGTACGTTGTGTCTACTGCTGTTTGCCAGTTTTCAAGTCTGTTGACCATAGTTCCTTTCTCCTTTCTTTTCTCCACCAGTGTATTCGTAATAAAGTTAATAACTTCTGGCCTTAATTTTCACACCGCGGAGTCTCGAGTTTGATCACAGACGAGTCCACTTGGTGGTATTTGTGGAGCATTACGTGGCAATCGGACAGGGATTTCTCTTCATACTTTCGTTTTCCCCTGTCAGTATCGTTCCAACAATGTTACACACACACACACACACACACACACTTCATTTATCTACCATCGATGCTCTGTAATCTTAGCATCTGATGGCGTCATTTTATAAGAGAGTTCTCTGTCCTTTTGATAGTTACTGTTGGCACACGGATATATATAGGACACACACACACACACACACACAGAAGGACGTTTTAATGCGAAACTGAGTACTTTAGAGCAGCAGCCTTTACCGGTTGCTGTACAGCAGTTGATGTCATCCGCTCTACAGCGCGCATGCTGGCGTTAACGTGGGTACTGCGGCGTTGGCGGCATTACCTGTCGTTACGTGGCACTGCAACTATGAGCAGGTTTCACATTCAGGTGGACACTGTGTGTTTCTTTTATTTGTGGTGTATTATTTCGACATATGCATGTTCCGCATTTCGCTGTTTATTCAGCCAGTTGTTTCAGGGACTGCAGTGTGTTGTGGATAACTGTAGGACTGTTAATATCCAGTTACTGTGAACACAGAGCGCAGTGTTTTATGGGTATGAAACTTTGCTTCTCTCACTTTACGGGACGAACGTAGATTGAGCGTATTTGTGAAGAGAGTATGGAGGGGAAATTTTAAATTAAGAGGGAGGTTGGAGAAGACTGAGTAATGATAATAGTAATTTGTTCTGTTCCCCAGATGTTATGTGTTACTAAGACGATAAAATGAAGGATTATGCCTGTGACGTCGGCAGAGTATATATCTCTACTGGAGACTGTAAGTGCATAATATTTTAGTCTGATAACCTGAAGGGAGATGGATGGATAATATTAAAGTGGATATTCAGCTGGCGAGTTCGTACGCACTAAAGTCATTGGGCTGAGGATAGGTCCCAGTGACAGAGTCTTGTGAACACGGCAATGAAAGTATTTTGAGGTGTTCGCAGCGGTGTACCTGAGGATCCCCTTGTCCTGGGATATGATCCATGGACGCAGCGCCATATCCCAGAAGAAGGGAACCCAAGGTAACGAATCTCTGTGTTCCCTACAAGACGGAATAGGTGAACCAGCTGAGCGACTGCACTTCTTAAAGGATTCGGCATATCTACAGGTGCCATCGTAATTTAGCCTGTGTATAAGCGTAGAATACAGATCTTCTTGCACAAAGGATGTGCCATCCTTATTCTGATACAGATGTGGAATCGTTTATAGTACTCTTTCGCCTTGGACACGTGAAGAAAGTGTGTTCGTATTTATACATTATTTTTTAAGAGTGTCTTGCCCCAGAAGGCTAAATTTAAGTGTAGCTGTGTCTGTACATAGGAGGTAAGGTAGGTATGTCCTCCTGCATGCCTGAAGGCATGCAGGGGGAATAGTGACATGGCTTTAATTATTCTTAAGTTCGACGCTAGTTGGAGGTTTGTGATCAGCGTCACACCCCGGCTGCTTTATCGTTGGGAAAGAACACCCGGTATCTCATATAGCAGGCTGGATGGGCCTAGAACCGGTGTGGTAGTTTTTGAGAAGAGAAAAATCTTTATCTGTAAGAGACAGGACCTAAAATAATCGTTTAAACAACCCATACGAAATATATAGGTAAAATTACGTTTCGATAATTTAGCCGTGTGCTCTTAGATGTAATCATAGTGGTGGAGGAGGTAAGAATTGAAATTTGAGATGGAGCACCCATAGACATGTGTTCCGCACCTCTTGAGAAGTGGTGGTGGCCATCATACTGATATACCGCATGCATAACATAAAACATTAGGTGCGAAATCTGAAGCCCACTATCGCCATGCAACAAATTATTCAAAAACCGATACAGAACTGAAGCTGCCAGGAATTACACTGAATACCTTATCGATGTTCCCTCAATTAATGTCATGAAAGTATTTTTCGTTAACCCCCTCTTTTTTTTTTGGTATATGGGGATATCCGTAATTAATTAACTCGGAAATATTGACAAAATTTATCCTATTACATATGTAGATTTAAAAAACACTATCGACCATTACGCATGTATTCTTTTGTAAAAGTTATTAAATTGTAACTCATGTATTATATAGGTAATTATAGGTAATTACACTTGTGCTGGTCGTGAGTAATGAGACTTAACGTGAGACTGAATGGGCCTGTGTTCTCAGAAACAAAGCTGTACATATTATATTAACTGGTTCATGAAAAGCTGTGTTCGTCGCAACTATGGGTACTATACGGATGGAATGTTATAAAATTTATTGCAGTTTAGCGTGTCATTCGCGTCATGCCTTTTCGTGCAGTCATTTCATTTGTGTTGTTACCTGAAATTAGATCTAACTTTGATATCACTCTTAAATATTGTTACGAAGTCGATATTTACAATTGTCGTAGTAGGTCTAGAGTTTGAAATATAACTTCATTTTAAGACAGAGTATTACACGTGCTTTAACGTTAAGGAATACTGACTATACCCATATATTGCGGGGTTTTACACACATATAATGTGGGTTTCACGTGAACAGGACTTAGCCCCTAAAATGATGTGTAATGGAGAAAAAAATTGTTTTCTGTGGTGTAGGAACTGGGCTGTTAAATAATATTTAGATGAATTTTGTGTTTCAGAGGATTGAGTGTTGCTTGTCTTATTTCTCTTTCACCAGCGAAGTTTGCAAGTGACTGATTTGTTTTACCTTATTCGCGTACAGGATGTGCAGATGCCGACGCCTATAGTAACTCTATATATGGCAGTAAAAGAGCTTAGTAATGTGGGAAACGAGTTAGTATGCCTAGTCAGTATAACAGATGGCATTCCACTCGTCATGCTCTTATGTCATTCGTAGTTTAACAGTTGGAGTAAACTCTTGATTATGTTGTTGTGTCTTATCTGTTGGTGTTGATGGATGTTTTTATTCCTTTCCTGGTTTTTGTCACTCGAAGTGATGTAGAAAGTCTGCTTTCAGCAGTCCGGGAAAAAATAAGTAATTGGTGAATTACTGATGTGTTAATTCTCTGTAAGTGTAGACACTAAACCTACTCTATGTGTAAAATCTTATATTTTTTTGTAGTGTGCACTTGCAGTAGTTTTTTCCCTTAGGATTCTGATTTGTTGTAGTATATAGGCAACAGCTGTCACTGATTCTTAATCCATTTACCGACGCTTGGTACAAATGCGGATGTTATATAGCATCGAATGGTAGAATAATTCATTTTGTTAATGATGAATTTGAAAGTAAATGATCGTAGCCTATTTTAAGGATATTCCAACATAGCATTTAAGTGACTGACCAAGATCCCTGGAACCTCGCTCTAGAAAGTGCAGATTCGAATTCAGGTCGTCGCGAATAAAAAGCAGGACTGGCATAAATAACACACTTGCTTCAGATGGAACAGTCGTAAAAACTGAATTTTTCTCTTATTAACAGTTGACCATTGATATGTACACTTGGAACTGAACTTAGAATCGTGAAGTGTCATCAAGATGAATAGGGCTTGCACTGTGGCACTACAACAGTGGAATGATTATAAAAGAATGACATTTCAATATTGACTGACTTGTTACTCAGGGCCTATATCCTTCGCGGAGAAACACTGCAGGCTCTTCAGCTAGTCTTAAAAAATGCGAACCGATTTTGATGCTAAATTAATGGTCAGTGTATTTACACGGATATTACGGTTTCCTGGTTCTTGAGGCAAGGCTAAGAGCCCTTTTCTTCCAAAAACTCTTTGCATGAAGGATATTGTCTTGTTAACAGAAAACGCTAGTTTCATAGTAGATGTACATGTTAACGGAATTGTAATTAGAGTCACTGATAGCTAGATAGGATGGATGGGTGGATAGTTAATCTGGTTGGTTGGTTGGTAGTTACATGATAGATTATTTATTTATTTATTTATTTATTAGTTGAGCCACGTATTCATAATGTTACAGTGAAAAGCACATGGTACTGCGCCTGCCAACGCTAGGCGTTTTTGCAGTGCGCAACCCTTTCAACCTTCATAAGGAGAGACAAATGTCCGTAATCTATTTACACCAATCTACTAGTGTAAATATAGTCACCTATTAGAATGAGATAGAATTTCGTAAAATTCTATCAAATGCCTAGATAAATGCAGGCTACTTCGCACCTGTCTACAAACCAGGGCTGTGGAGTCGGTACATAAAACCTCCAACACCGATTCCTGAATTTTTAAATCTCCGACTACGACTCCGACTCCTTTATAAAAGCTCAATATATATTATATAATAATGATAAACCTACTAAAGTGATAAATTGTATCATACGACTTTTCATTGCCACCACTTGAATCATCAGGCTACTTTTTAGACTTATAACCTATATTTAAGTGTAAGTATAATGCTTATTGTAGCTAGTATCTATTTAAGATTTTATATCGAGGTCGGAGTCGGAGTCGGTACATTTTTACCGACTCCGACTCCACGACTCCAACTCCGACTTCACAGCCCTGCTACAAACAGCCATATATTAGAACAGTAAGAAGTACGACATGATTGCAAATTAACTTACAATTTAAAAGGCGCACCAAAATAAGCAGCATGAGGCAGCGAGGCGGCCAGACGGTGTGCTGTCTGGGGCACTGGACTGTGACATGAAGGCCAGAAGTTCGAGCCCTTATCTTTATATGAAGACTAATTTATCATGCACGTCTACTACACCACCAGCATTATAAAAAGGTCCTTCACATTTTGTGCTTGTTTTTGTCTCCTTTCGCCCGTGATAAAGCGCATGTAAATAAGTACTTTTATATCGCTAACTTCCAAACAAGAAATTACTTTCAAAGACAATGAACGTGCACAAGGATAAATAAAAGGTATTACATATTTGTCACACAAACCTGCTTGTGTGTCACTATATTCTCCTGCAGATATCTTAAAGTTTAAATGTCCTTACTGAACGTAACTTTCATACACAAGACATAAATTAAGATAAAAAAGTTTTACGTACTTTAGCGAGACCTAATTCGTTACACGATAAATATCGAACCTGTCTGTAGGCATCACTGAGACAGACAGACATACAGACAGAGAGACAGACAGACAGATGGCTACTGTAGGGTCGTTAGCAGCAGCACAAGGTTCAACCAGGACAGGATTGCCACTGTCATCCATTGGTTAACAGCTCCGGCTACAATCCCAACCATCGCTACTAATCTTAAAACAAAAGGGAACAGAAATAATTTTGTATAATGGCAACCAATGACATAAAGACACGGACAGATAGAAGTCTCGAAATGACATGTGTATCACATAGCTTTTACCTCAGACAGTGCACAGTGTCTCGTTTAATATTCTTATGAAGAACCGCCCGTTGTCACAAGGCCTTTGAAGCATTATCACAAAAACAGTATATAGATGTTGAGTGATTTCAGAAGGTTAATTTGTATAATGGAATGACATGATATCAGTTCAGTACGTCATTGATTGGATCATAGTTATAAAGAAAACTGGTTTATGAATGCTCATGTTATTGCGCATATGCAGGTGTTTTCATTGTATACTCCACCTTTTGAACTTGAATGTTCGTTAGTGTGATCAGAAGGCACCGTTGCTGGTTGCTACCCCGACCCAGATGAAGTCAGTACCATGCTGTCCCAGCGTATGTCGTTGAGATCCTGTTTTTGAACGTGCCCTCCCATCCAAGGCTGGGTACCCCAAGCGGTTTCATCCGTTCGTCTTTCGAGATCAGATTTTCCTTAGCATTTCTTATTCCTCTGTGTTCACTACATGTGCCACTAATCTTGTTGTACTTGACCTTATCACCCTTATAATATTGGCGAAATACAAAATGTGAGTATTGTGTGGTGGTGGTTTTATGGAATTTATCCATCGTCCGAAGAGTAAAAAATTAAAATCACAACGTTTCGGAAGCTGGCTCTGCTTCCGTCCTCAGGTGAATGGAGGGGGAGAAGAGAACACGTAATCTGTTGGGCCTCTTAGACAGAGCTAGCCTCCATCACTGGAGTCCGATAAAGGAGGCTAGCTTCCGAAACGTTGTGATTTTAATTTTTTAATTTTTAACATATTAATTTTTTACTCTTCGGACGATCCATAAACCCATCACCACACAATATTATACACCATCGTCGAAACCTTTTAGAATTTAACAAAATGTGAGACTTCGCATAATGGTGTATATTTCATAAATTCATTTCTTTTTTCTCTCTTAGTTTCAGCCGCTTTATTGCACTGTCTTTAAACATTTTCTTCCAAGGAAAGTTCTGCCCTCAGGGCGATTTATACACTCATATGAAACCTAATGTAAAACTACGTTAACAGTTATTGAGCCCTGCGTTGTGTCTTTTCTAACCTCACTTTGGTGTGGTCATTTAACCGCCAAAAGTCTTGATGGTGACTGTAGGTGACGTCCAAATGGCCAGTTTATGGGGCCAAGGGTGTGGATAGCTGCAAATTTGTTTCATATTCTTATCTGTAGTTGATGGGAAGGTTGTTATTTAGGACACCGCTGTTGTAACTCTTACTTTACCGTGAGCTGTAATGTGCACATTATGTCTGTATGACGAATGCATCAAATTGTTCCTTTCATTTTGTGAACGAAGTGGAGGCAGGTGGATGAATGAATATGGATGTGAAGCATTGATGGAGTGGTAACGACGTGAGAAACCGAAGTACTTTAAGGAAACCTGTCCCAGTGCCACTTGTCCACCACAAATTCCAAACAGACTGCCCTGGGAGTGAAACCAGGCCTTCGCGGTGAGAAGACGCGATTAACGAAAGTACATTTGATGTATTTGTACTCAACGAAAGGGAACTTAAAACGTGGTGAGAAATAAGAAGGTACCTCATAAACCTATTTCTAAGCTTCAGCTTATTGTGATAATCTAGTTCTTTGAAAGACGAGTTTTGTGTAACTTTCCGATCATCTAGCGCGTTTGGATACCCGAAAATATGTAAAAATAATTTTATCTTTAAACATTAAGTAATTACGTTGCATTACTTTGGAAAAGACGGCATGAAGAATCCTTTGCATAGGCAATGAGCTGAGGAGCACGTTGAATTTTGGGAGTGATTGCTGCCATTCAGTTCAAAATGCTGTGTGCTTTCGTCGCGATTTGGGGTGGCCACAGCCAGTGGCATAAAAGGACCGGCGGTTCGTCAGCACCTCAGACCAGAGTATGGAGACAGAAGAGTTCTCGAAGATCTTGGATTTTGAGCCCTATGTTAATGTGGTTTGTAGCTCATGATAGTCTGAATCTCTGTTGAAACTTCCAGTCTCATGCTGATTGGTGTCCCATAGGGCAGACTTTCTCAACCAGGTGGGGATTCAACTCATTAGACCTTACAAGTTTGTTTCCCTTTTAGGCGTTTCCCAATCGTAGTTTTATCATTATTGTTATTACGGCTAGGAAAGTTCTTGTTTTTGTAATAAATAACAGAGGCTTTTACACTCTGAGTATATTTATTACTTGCAAATATGCCAAACTTAAATTTTAACAACAAATTGCGCGTGTGGGGTTTGCTAGTGGCAATAATTTTGCTGAAGGGTTCCACAGCGTGTGAGACGCTGTAAGGTGCTTGTGGTAGAAGAAGTTTCGAGGAACACTGATTAAAACTGTCTGGCCTATTAGTCTGTTGGCTTGAACACACAGGAAGAATTCATAGAGTGCCATACGAATCGGTACCTACTGGGTGAGTCCCCATCATGTTGCGCGCTAAATTAAACTAATTAACTACATAATTTTTCAACCGTTTCTTTCTAAAAATGGGCGAGATTCCACATTATAACTCTTTAAAGCGCCTGTCGTCATACGCTGTACAATAACCTTTAATCAAACGGCCTTGTTTGTGTATCTGAATATGTGCATGATGGTGTGACCGTCTACACTCTGCAGGGAACAATGACCACAGTACAGGTGGCGCCTACCGACACGACGCGGTTATGATAGCAAACCATCTCACCACTCGCAAAGAACAATAATACTCCTACCGGAATACACACTTATCTCGCCACAGCCTGTCAGATGTAGGCCCTACCAGCCAACTATCGCCAAGGTTTCGTGCTCGAAGCTTTTCCTGTCTCACAATGCAATTATCGCGTTTTTAGTACCGAGGGACGTTCGTGATTCGGCTTTCCACGCCGTTGAGTATGACACGTCGCAAACCTTATCTTTACATGGAGAACCTCAGCTCTACTTTTTTGCTGTTTTGTTTACAATAGAAACCTCTGAGGAGGAATCTGTTTTTAAATCTAACTTCTCGCTCCATATCCACATAAGGAACTATAAACACAAGTTCTTAATTAACCAATTAACTCACCAGAGTGGAGGTGTACTTCAGAAGCTAACCGTCTTTTATTTTTTAATTAATGCCTCTCATTGTGTTCTTTTTAAATAAATAGGCCTACATAATATCCTAACAGAGAACTGTGTCTGTTTTATTAATCTATTTTTGTAATGTTTATATTCATTTAAGTTGTTAGTCGCTCAGCTAGTCAACAAGTTACCCATCTTTGGTAGAAACCGAAGGTCCTAAAGAATCCGCCACTGGTTCCTATTCTGAACGAGCTGAATCCATTCCGCGCGCTCATAAATGCAGCCCTCTTTTGACGTTGCCCGTAAAATTTTTTGTCTTTAACGTTGACAGATCTTAGTGACCAAAGACTGGATGAACGTTGCCGGCACTCGAACAACGTTGTTCTCGCTGCAGGCTGGCGAGATCTTCAACGGCCAGACTGTAGTACGGTGATTAATCTTCCTGGAAATAAGGCGGGCAGTGTACGCATAACGTAACATAGAGGCGCGTTCGCGTAACTGTTGCCGTGGAAAAGCAGTAAGTGTTTCATATTCCGAGTGTGTGTCTGTAGCCTTAGTTATACAGCATGCGAACTGCATGCGCCGTATTATATTGACATCTGTGGTCTCTCTGGCTGTACCCTATTTTTCCATATTATCTCATAAACGGCATGATTTTCGGGAAACGTTATTGAACACAAAATATGCGTTTTGATTCTCTGTACAACTTTGAAACGTTTCTCGTCTTAAGAAGAATCCAGCGAGATATTACTTAGGGCTTCATGTAAAGTACCCGTTATTCCTGTCACATTTTAATGAATCTTGAATTTTCTCGGCACTTTACGGGAAGGAAGTTAAATTCTAATGACCCACAAACACTAGGCGCCACCGTACAAAATGTATTCGCCAGAGCACCCGCCCGGGATTGCTACATCTGTGGTCCAGGCGTGTATCAAGTATACTTCAGGCATAGGGTACAGCAGTGAACATAAGACGGCGGTTTGAAGTTATGACGCTGCGAAAATGCTTGTAACAGCGAGCAGGCATAACCAGTGCAAGTTTTTAGGCTTTCCGCAGCTGTGCAGTTGAGGTCTCCGTTCTTCGTGTTTTTACGAGCTGTCACTGAATGGTTTCGTGCCCGACGTTTCACGACAGTGTGGTGGTCGCATTTTAAGGGTCGAATGTCCAAGTCAACCGGTGAGGCGGTGCAGTGTCAAAGAAGAAACCAGAGTTTAGCGATTATGCGGGGCTTTCGCAGAGTCATGTGTAATGAAAATCCTTTACTAATAACGGCTAATTACTCCACTGTAAGGAAAGAATACATTTTTGTCACAAATTTATGTACGTCTTATAAAGTCTGCGTATGAAGGTAGTTAATAAGAATGGATTTTCACAACTATTCGGGTGTTCCTTACAACTGTAAGCGTATTTTAATATATCGGATAGCTTAAGGTTACTTCAACGAGTAACATCGGTTTTCTTCTGCATAAACCTCCCCCCATGCGCCTGCTTCAGTGTGAGGTGCTGGCCGCTGTTCGTTGAATGAAATGCCGGTTTGTGTAGTCACGCTCCGACAAAGGATACTGTCAGTCGCAGAATTATTTATTGTGAAACAGATATTGGCGAGCCGAAAAGACCCGCTGCATGCATTTTCTGCCAAAACAATGACAACATAATTTATAGTCCAGTTACATTAATTTAGTTGGCTGAGTATCACTTCTTTGGTAGCCGAACATTGGAATGCTTGGAATTTAGCTACTGAATGATCCAGAATCTTTTGTGGCAAGATCTAGAAGAGGCCTGTAAATTTTAAACTACCGTAATGTACCTTCTGGTTCTTTTTGACTAGAAGTACTCAGCACAGTGCTTTCCGGAATGTTTCTGCGTGATGCTTCATGCGTAGATCACTGAATATGCTATGTAAAGGTAAAACGCAACATTATCTCAGGGCGTACTTAGGCACCATGTCATGAGGACGAGCCGATCCAGGTGGCCGCGCGGTCTAAGGCGTGGGTCTGCGGCCGTTCGCGTGCTGGGATTGCGGGTTCGAATCCCGCTGGGGGCATGGCAGTCTGCCTGTTGTGATTGTTGTGGTTTGTGAGGTACAGGTTTCAGCGGCGGTTTCGTCCAGAGAAGTCTTACCGAGTGTGTATGTGCGTAACTGAGTGTGATCAGGTGCAACAGTAACCTACAGTGAGTAGGTAGAAGAGGTCAGATAGAAAAGAAAGAAAGAAAGAAAGAGAGAAAGAAAGAAGGAGAGAGAGAGAGAGAAAGCCAGGAGGACGTGTGAAGGAACGGAGATAGAGACTATAATGTCTTTAAACTTTGTTGAGTTTTCACAAAACTATATTACAGTAGACAGATTAAACAAGTAGAATCAGTATACAGGAGAGTCTTGATGTTCGGGGTTTCGACCTTTCATGATCATTTTAATACCATTGTTTGAACCTTTCGTGAATGGTTCCGACGAATCGGGATGAGACCACGTGGCTGGCGAGTCGGCTTCGCCCACTCTTCTTTTATTGCGCAGATCATTCCTAGCTCATTCAAGCCTTGTCTTTCATGAAGTGAGGTTGATTGCGTTCTTGCTTTGTTGAATGTGATTGTCCAATTATCTAAGGTAACTTTACCCTGCCAAGAATGTTTATATTTTATTAAAATTAAATTCTCAAGCTTTTTATGCTTTTTGAGCGTATTTTGTGTTTTTATTACGGGTATTTTTTTAAACCAAAGAGTCGTTTTACAGTGCATATGCTTTCCGGTGTTCGTGACGGATTTATCAGTCCCTGTCACGGACACCGACATTGCTTTATAGGGCCAAGCTGTGGATAGTGAATCACTCTCGTCTGAACGGAACGCCTTCACTTCTGTCTCCCATAATTTGGAAGGAAAATACTACACCTACCTTTACTTAAAGACAGACCTAATAGGCTTATATCAAAGAAGTAAATTATACAAATGTTATTTCTGCGCCCGTAAATTGTGCGCCTATGTCTAGGCATTGCCTGTATATGTGTGTGCGTGGAGATAATATAGGCCTATTTATAACTTATGTATACGTATTTGTAAATACCTCTTATATACTCTATATAAAGAAAGATGAAGTTGAAATTTTAATTCCTTCCATCTTCGATTAAACCTGGTCATCACAGCTGATTTAGGACTGAATACTACATGTTTGTGTGTAATTATTATTGACCAAATGATGGACAATTAGACCCATTTAGGTGGTTTTGTTAATGCGTTCGAGTATTGTTGAAACCATTTTTGATATACGGGTTATGATGATGATATTTTTTGACAGCTAGGCTGTAGCAGTGACTAGAAAACCCTGTTGTATCAGATCATAATGGGTTTTCGGTAAATACGAGCATAGTTCGTAATGTCAGCCATCGCGATGTCACGAAAATTTCTGGAACCGACAAGTACAAAAGACAATTTCGTTGCTAAATTTAAAACGCTGTGCCCACAGTTTTTTTTACATTTTCTTTGTGTCTTTGGGTACAACAGGTGAAGGAAAGAAATGACGTAGAAATCCTGAGGCTGAGTAACGTTGTTTTTGTAAGCGTCTCTTTCTCCCTCTTGATATGAAGGAAAGTATAAGGTTGTCAAGTTGTGACACGACCAGAAGAGAAGTAAATTAATGAAAATGTCCGCGGCAAACCCGCACACATTTTGTGAATCGTGGAACATGTTTCTGAATATATACCGGATAACAGAGCTTCGTTTCAGAGTTAAGCTATAACACATCGGCTACAGAAGCACCAGGCACTTCCTGTAAATGAAAATGTTACTAGAGCATTTCATCCGTGAATTACTAGCCTCTTGCTACCCTGCATTTTAAATCTTATTCCATTTACTTTCTCCGTACTTACGAAGGGCATGTTTGTGTGTTGCAGCTCGATGCGAAGAAGAGTCCCCTGGCTCTGCTTGCTCAAACATGCAGTCAGATCGGAGCCGATTCTCCCAGCTCCAAACCATTGATCCCGCCGCTGGAGAAACCTACAAAGAACAGCAAGGCAGACACACCGCGAGAGAAAGCCTCACCAGCTTCCTCCGTTGGCAGCAACTCTGTATGCGACGTGGTGGTAAAGTCCAGTTTCAAGCCCTATGAGTCGTGTACAAGGGACAAGACAGGTTCACCAGAGGAAAGGGGAGGCTCAGCGTCCTCTGGAAGCCGTGTTCGTACCCCGATGTCGTCTAACAAAAGTAATAACAATACGCCGGGCTCTAATAGTGGTAGGTGTAGCAGCAATCATAGTGCGTCCTCGCCCAGGTCGTCGCCTGCTGGTGTGGGCCGCAAGACTCCCGCCACCTCTTCGGCGACTCCATCGTCCAACGCCATACAGGCGGTGGACTCGGCCTCTGTGACAACGAAGGCTGGTTCTGCCGATTGCACTGCGGTTTCTCGTACAGTTCCCAGCCCCTTAACGACTGCCAAGGTCGGATTTACGCCGAGTCTATTGCCGCCTTCAGCAGACCCCGCTCTCAAAGACATCCCTTTGGGGACATTTAAGCCCAGCACAGGGCTTTCAGTATCGACGGCGGCCTATCTTGGAGGGTATCCAGCCCCCGGGACGCATTTTCCCATGGACGTTATGGCGAGCAGCCTCTTGTCACCACACCACCAACACCTCAAGCCTGGTCTTAACCCATACATTGGCTATGCGCGAATGAAAACACCTTCGGGGGCAGACACGTTGGTGCCTGTTTGCCGCGACCCGTATTGCACCGGCTGTCAGCTGAGCTCACATCTCTTGGCCGCGTCTGGTGCCGCGGCTGCTACAGCTTCGGGAGGGAAGACACCTGGTTCGGGCACGGCAGCGGGACCCTGTCCAGGAGGTTGCGCTCAGTGCGACCATGCCAACGCTGCGGCGGCTGGGAAGCCCGGCAGCTTCCTACCAGGCCACGCGAACCCAGCTGCAGCCGCAGTTTACGCTCATGCTCAGCTGGCTGCCCTCGCAGCCGCTTCTCATCTCCCGTATGTATGCAGCTGGATCGCGGGGGACGCGGCTTACTGCGGAAAACGCTTCTCCAACTCGGAGGAACTGTTGCAGCACTTGCGGACGCACACCAACCTCACGTCCTCGGCCTCCGATTCCAGTGCTGCGGCACTGTCGCTCCTAAGCCCTCCAACACTCACGCCCACCCACCCACTCTTTCACCGAACGTACCCCACTCCACCTCTCAGTCCACTCGCCACTGCCAGGTATCACCCTTACAACAAACCTCCACTGCTACCACCCTCGCTTTCGGCGGCGTCATCACTAGGATTTCCTCTTCACCCGCATCCCGGAATACCACCTTACTTTTCCCCATACACTCTATATGGGCAGCGTCTAGGTGCCACGTCTGGCATGCATCCATGAGCATTGGCGTCGGTGCTCGAACTCCTTCGGGCAGAGAAAAGCTTCACCGCGTGATATGCTCATGCACACGTCAATATGGAGCTAACATGTTTTCTTCACTTTCTCATGAAGAGACTGTGTTACATTTACATTCAAGGTAAATTATTTATCATACCCTAATATATGGCCAAAGAAGCCTGTGAGTTATCAAAGACGGGTCAAGGAATAGAAGACATTTTTGTAATGCTAATGTACATAATTTAAAATGCTGCCTGAATGGCGACGCAGTAGAGCATGTGTACTGTACATTGTTTATGTTTGATAAAGAGAGAAAGTTGTATGTACAGTAAACTATAAAGTTTTGCAGAACTCAGTGAGGTACTAATTGTTTTGTATAGGTGGTGTGATGTACAAGACTCAGGATAACTACATATTCTTAAGAAAATGACCAACAGCTGCTAAATCATAATAATGTGTCAGTGATATATGTGGAGATTTAAGGAGGGTGCATGGTGTCTTTGAGTCCCTGTAAAAGTATGTGCACATTATTTATTTGACATGATGCACACCTTTCATGTAAGTAATGTATATTTGTTTCATATAGTTTGTTATGTGTAGCCAAAGTTCAGAACATTATTTAAAATTTTACTGTGTTCCATAAAATAAGTATTTACTTATATTACTACATGGCCATTATCCATGCAGTGCATCTTAAGAAAAAACAAAAAAATATTAAAAATAGCCATCCGTCTCTTTAGTTATAACATTTGGATGTTTTTTAAAAATAAGTTTTAACTTAATTTATATTTTGAGTTATTAAACCAACAAATGCATGCACAACATATACAATTGAATAGTTTTTATAAATCCTTCAACATGTTTCGATGCTATAGAGCCATCCACAGCGGGTTAATGTACCGAGTACTCTAAAACCCAGTTAACATATACAAATTGCATTCATCATGATTGTATATAGCTTACCTCAGCTAAGTTCTGTCTGCAGACTTAATAATTTATAGGATCATTAATACATCAAAATTCAGTCAAGTAAAATTTAATTCTTTTATACTAGCTGCAAATATATTATAAAGCGTATATTTTAATATATTACTAACAGTACAGACCTTTCTATGCAACTGAGTTTAGACAAGAAAACCACTCAGCCCATGACTGCAGGACCATTCATATAGGACAGGTCCATGTTGAATCAAACATATGATAGAGGTCTTAAGTATAAATGAATTTCCTCTGACAAAATTAATGTAACTAACTAACTAACTAACTAACTAACTAACTAACTAACTAACTAACTAACTTCATGGAGCAGAGTCCTTCTTGAGAAGCTAACCGGTCCCCAGCTAGTCAAGAAATTCCCCCCATTTTATGGAACCCAAAGGTTCGTTACTGCATTGAGAAGGGCCTGCCACCTGTCTCTATCCTGAGCCAGCTCAATCCAGTCCATGCCCCCATCCCACTTCTTGAAGATTCATTTTAATATTATCCTCCCATCTGTGCCTGGGTCTCCCAAGTGGTCTCCTTCCCTCAGGTCTCCCTGCTAAAGTCCTGTATGCACCTCTCCTTTCCCCCATACATGCTACATGCCCTGCCCATCTCATTCTTCTTGATTTGATCACCTGGACCATATTATTTGGTGATGAGTAAAGATCATGAAATTCTTTGTTATTTAGTCTTCTCTACTCCCCTGTCACCTCGTCTCTCTTAGGCCCAAATACCCTCCTCAGCACCCTATTCTCGAACACCCTCAGCCTTTGTTCTTCCTTCAGTATCACAGACTAAGTTTCACACCCATACAAAACAACAGGTAAAATTATAGTTCTGTATATCCTACCTAATCTTTGTATTTTTGGATAGCAGCCTGGAAGACAAAAGATTCTGCACCGAATGTAGCAAGCATTACCCAACTCCAGTCTGCTCTTAATTTCTTTGTGAATGGAATTTCGTTTTCTTAGAGTTGTTCCCAAATATTTGAACTCTTCCACCCTTTCAAGGGATTCGTTACGTATCTTTATGGTGTGATTTTGTCCTGCATTCTGATCTCGACACATGACCATGTACTTAGTTTTCTCAATATTTACATCTAGACCAATCTCCTTACTAGTGACTATTAAAGCTTCTGTATTTTTCTTTATAGTACATATGCTTCCACCTAAGGTATTAACATCATCAGCATAAACCAAAAGCTGAGGTGTACCATTTAATATCAAGCCCACCTGGGTTGTCTGAACCCTCCTAATGGCATATTCCAAAGCAAAGTTGAAAAGCAATGGCAACGGACCATCTCCTTGTGTCAAACCATTCCTAATAGGAAATGTGTCAGGCAAATGTTTGCCTGCCTGGACTCTGCTATGCGTTCCACTTAGACACATTTTTATTAGCCTTATTGGTTTCATGGATTTACCAGATGCAGTGAGAATATTATACAAGATCTCCCTCCTAACTGAGTCATAGGTTTTCTTGAAGTCTATAAATAGCTGGTGCACTGCCTCATTGTATTCCCATTTTTTCTCAAGTATTTGACGAATGCAGATTGTATGATCAGTAGTTGACCTGTTATGTCGAAATCCACACTGATTATCCCCAATAATTTATTCTGCATATTTACGTAACCTTGACAAAAGAATGTTGGATAGAATTTTGTATCTAGTTGACAAAAGTGATATGCTTCAATAATTACTACAATCTGTTTTATCAGCTTTCTTATAAAGAAGTACAGTGATTGACTCCTTCCACTCCTCAGGCAGTTCCTTCTTATTCTAGATAGAAATAATTAGTTTATGGATCTCAGGCCGAATTATCCTACTCCCTGCTTTAACCAATTGTGCTGGGATTAGATTAATACATGGGGATTTGTGTTTTTTTAGCTTTTCAATAGCCATCTCCACCTCAAAGGCACTGGGCTCAGGCACTAGTGGCTCAGCTGTATGTACTTCAATCTGCCTAACTTTGTTAACCCTGTGTACATTCAGTAGCTGGAAGAAATGATTCCTCCACCTAGCCAAAATACTTTTGGAGTCTGCAACCAGATCCCCGTTCTCATCATTTTACCACACTAGTTCTAGGCTGGTAACCCTTCATAAAGTCATTGATACCCCTATACAAGTCCCTGATATTCTTGTTCTTACTGTTTGTTTCAAGTTCATTTATTTTAGCTTTCAGATATTCCTTCTTTTTGTTCCTGAAATGTCTACTACCTTCACATCTTACATTGTTCAGATTATCTCCATTACTTTGGTTTGGATTCTGCAACCACTGAATTTTAGCCTGCTTCCTTTTATCTAAATGTTGTGAACCTTCTGCATCAAATCATGGTTTATGCTGCTTCCACAAAATTAACATAGCAGACTTTAATAAAACCTTTTATCCAGCTGTTTTATGGCAGACTGGAAGACGATAATGTAATGTATGCCAACCATTCTGAAGTACTAGTGATCATGTGAACTTAGCTTGCAGATTGAACTTAGCTGAGGCAAGCTATATACAATCATTACAAATGTAATTTGTATATTGTAATTGAGTTTTAGAGTACTTGGTGTATTAAATTCCTGAGGGTGGTACTATAGCACCAGAACACGTCGAAGGATTTATAAAAACTACACCGTTGTACATATTGAGTGTGAACATGTTGGTTTAATAAAGAATATAAATTGGATTAAAATGTATGGAATAAACAATTTCGAAAATTTAACTTAATTGTCAATTTTGTACATCTGTAAATGAATATTTCCAAAGCTTGAGTCTTGTCAAGTACACTTGTCTCATTTGTCAGTGCACCTTCAGCTTACTTGTGTGCTTGCTTTTGCTGTAAGGAAAGGAAGGATGTTTTCATTGTCTGTTGGTTTCCTCTCCCTTATTCTTAATCACTCGCATTTCAGCAAACCCTTTTGGCTGCACTATTACTTGTTGCAGGTTAAGTGTTCATCATCTAGCTGTTAGCCTGATTAACCATAAGAGTTTCTCTGTTAGCTCTGTTTTCTGTTCACATCATGTTGCAAGTACAGCTTTAAAGTGAATAACTTAATACAGTCAACAGAATGAAAAATTTATTCTTTAGAAAGATCTGTAAGGTACAATTAACTCATTACTTCTTACCTACAGTTTCTGTATGTAATATTCTTATTTTGTTGGATTAAAAACAGTGTGAGTTCTACTCATTTCAAATTAAGGTAAAATAGTTACCATAATTTCTTAAATTCTAATTTGCATTACTCTTGTCAGTACACTTCAAATTAAACCTGTTTCGTTAATGATCTAAAGTGATTGACAGCAAGAAATTTGTTTATAAAATATTTATTTTTAATTTTGAAGTGTTTAGTGACTCAGAAATTTTAAAAAAATTTTGTAGGTCTGTTAACATCTGTGTGCCTGTTGTAAGTTGAAAATGTAGAAGATTGTTTTGGTTCCTGTGTTTTGGTTCTTGTCGCAGAGTATACTGAATTTGCTTCAGATTTATGTGAAATACGCACATTGCTTACAAATTTCTATTGAAATTTTAAGGTTTATCTTGATGTCAGTATTATCTTTTGGGACTTCCTTAACAGATTTTAAGACAAAGGACTGAAGACTGTTTGTAGATTATATGTAATTTAAATTATAAAACTAAAATTTTCATGTATGAGCTCTCAGATTTGATGTTCTAATTTCAATCCAGTTTTCAGAAATTTTAAATTGTACCTCATCCACACTATGCTTGTCCATTAAAACATTAATCTAAAATATTTTTTAAATTTCTTGAATTAAGAACCCAAGACTAAAAGTATTTATGTACTGAAAGCATACAGACACTTTCTGTTGAACTATTCAGTTCATGGTCATAACGCTGTGTAAACTGTGGTTGGTAATACCACTTAGAAGAAGGCATTATTTACTCATGCAGCTGTCACATAGCTGATAAGAGTTGTGTCAAATTTATGTTGCGAACTGGAAAGGGCAATAGTGATATTCAGCAAGGAATAAAACTAATTTTTGTGTCGATAATTTACATTTCTCTACTTGTCATCATTGAGAGTCACATATTATAGAACAGAATGTGTATACTGGTATGTAATTAACGACTGGTACTATTCATAAAATTTGAAAGTTAAAGTTTCTGTATGGTGTGATATTAGTCATTGAATGGTCACTTAATGTGCAGTGATTGCTAGTTTTTATGATTCTCGCAAGCAACGCCACATAATTTATTTAAGTGCTACCTGAGCTGTGCAAGAGATTGTGCAAACGGCAAGGCACATTTCCCTCATTTTTATACCAGTCAGTGAATTCACAGTGAAAAATACAGGAATTATAATCTTGTGGAAAGACATTGGTACTGCACGTGGCTTAAGACTAATACTTGTGGCTTTCTTTAGGATATTCTTGTAACATTAAGTCCAAAAATGATCATCGGTTTTGAGGTTCATTCCTATGCTTAACTGGCATGATATGAAATGTGTCAATTCTCTGTCCTTATATGGACCATTAATTGTCCTACGAAAGGTATTTGCAGGTTGTCTTTCGTTATATTGAAATCTTTGTAATAAATAGTTAGGCCTTAGAAAGCCCGAATTACTTTATGCAGGCGATGTCAGAAATACACCACTACTGTTATATATTTATTGCAACTCAAAATCGTACCGTCAGTCTAAATTTGCCTCATATTGCAATTAAAATTGAGGAAGAATATCCACCCCAGTTTTTCATTCAATTTCACCACTCATGATATTGTGCCAATACCATTTGTTTGCTTGCACATTGCTAATATGACAGTTTCAGAATTGAGTGTTGTACCACATATTGTTAAATATGGTGTCTTTCTTTAAGTAAGGTGTGTACCAGCCTCCCAACTGGTTGCTGTGGATCTATTTTGCTACTTTTCCGAGCAGTTACTGCTTAATTTTATGCATACAATCTATTATTAAGGAAATGTGACTACTGTATGCGTCCTAGCTAGTCTGGTTTCATTTCTGTTCCACATACAGTAATTATAGCCTATTTATAATATTCTCCACAATACGTATACCAAGTGTATTTTAATTGTTACCTTCTTAATTTTATTTTTGAAAAGTCAGTGGTGATAAAACGAGAGAAATAATAAATTATAAGATTTATTTGAAATTTTTTTGTGTTTAATTACACCCAAGTCAATCCAGTTTCTTTTTTGCTAATAATAACGGTGATGTTGAGTCAGTCTGTTATGTGTTATGTAAAGTGTGTGATGTTGTATTGGAAAGGTAATTAAATTAATACACAGACGACACTACGGATTGTCATTACTGCTGTGAAGACCTATAAAGGCCATAACGTGCCTACCCATTTGCAGTGCTTGATATTTGTTGAGGGGGAGGCAAAATGTTACTTTTAAGACCAGTAACTATTAAGAATTTTCCACATAAAAGCGGTGCAGGAGTTTCACTACACGTTTTGGTTCCATGCCGATTTTAGTGACATATAATGGTGATAGGTGAAGGCAATAATTTGGAAGTGAAAATACTGTAATGATTTATGTGGTTCGTTTCTGCTGTTCCGCCGTCTGCGCCATGACGGGGCAAAATTGAAATCATTACATTATGAATATGCCCAGGCACTTAAAATGTATTGTGACCGCAGTATAAAATGGGATGTAAGGAGCAAGCTTCATCTTGAAGTCGCAGTTTTGGGTGCTGACTTCTGAAATTGTCTCTTTTCATGGTGTTTCATGACGCGAAATGTGTAAGATGGAAAATTCTGAATTATATTCCATGATTTCCAGGTTTCTTGTTGTGTAATTCGTGGTCGATTGGATAGCGCTTTCTTGTATACGGTTGGTCCCAGTGTCAAACCTCAGCTAACCTGACTGCAGGTTTTTGTTGTCTTCCTCAGTATGCCTTGCAAGACCTGAAATTACGGCACCAACGCTTCCTGCCATGTCATATCCAGTTTATATAATCCACTGCGACACCATGTTGCCTGGACTGCTAACAGTGTCGTTAAATTCTGAAATACATAAATGTAAGAAGCAGCCACAACAGTTAGATTTTTATTGCATTATTATTATTGTTATTATTATTAGTTGTTTAAATAACAGTGCGTTTCAGTCCTGTATATTTTTGGTTTTAGAATATCTGGGCTCCAATTTTTGATGGGGAAAGGACATGTATATTATTATTATCGTTGTTTGATGGTTTTGTCGAGTCTGTTGTTATGGATAGTTCGATAAGTTATTATGGACTTGACGTAATGGGTTTTACAACCGGAGTTCGTTATTATTATTATTATTATTATTATTATTATTATGTTACATTTATTGTGGATTCAGCAGTGCGCGTAAAGTCTGGTTACGTAATGTAAAAGACCCACTAAATGTGTTCAGTCACTGTTCTGTCCTCGTGAGGTGGTGGTGGTATTTGTGGTAGACAAAGTGTCACTAGGACAGGTTTTTCTCAGGGTGCTTCATGTTTACCCTGCCAGTATCACTCCAGCAAAGCCCCATGCTCATTCATTTATCTGTGACGCTATAATCTAAGCAGCTGACTGCGTCGTTAAATAACACACTGAACATGAAGTAGTGGCTGAAAATCCCACTAAATCACATTTTGGCTTATTTGTAGTAATTAACATGTCATAGCTGTTAAAAATTGACACCTCTATCCAAAGCTTCGAAGCAAACACGCTCCTCTTCAACTGCAGAATTGTAATTCAGTTGGTCATCGCGCCCAGTGTTAAGACGATGTGGGAAACCCGGATGCTCGCTTACATGTGTTGTTATCGAAGCGCTGCAGCTTTGCAGCGCGATACCGCGTCAAAGGAAAGTCGGGTCAACCGACTTGCAAGATTTACGACTGTACGTGACAAGTGGTGGAAGGGTGTAACTCTGTTGCATGCAGGCAGGAAGTAACCTGTCCGGCACCTGCAACGCGTTAATGACGCAGGGAGTATCCAAACGTGACGCCAGATTGTTTCCTAGTAGGTTTTACATAACAAACTTTGTTAAAACTTTTCCTCGTCTACTAACCAGGGGCGATTATCCGCCCTTCCCAATAGGCCTACATCTGCAACTAGAAACAAATGCATTTGGCATTTACCAAAGACGTGTAATCAGAAAGCGTCACGTTACTAATTACGGATAATTAGAATTGACAGAATAGTTCTACCGCTTGTTTTATTCTTACGTTACTCTCATTTCACTTTTTAGAGTAATTGCATCGAATATAGTACCATATATTGCGTTTATCCTGTTTTACTAAAACATAATATTTGAAGTGCGTATATGTATTACGTTCGAAGCTCAGTAAAGCATAAGCACGGTGTTTCGGTAAGTTAACTACGCAGTACGTTGGATTTACTACAAGTCACATACATTTCGTGAGATGTGAAGACGTTCTGAATTTTATTCCTGCGGTATTTTTGTGTGTTTGTTAAAACTCGCCGAAATCGTTTCCAGGTGCATGGGCATCCCTGCAGAACTCTTAAAATACGGGATTTTCAAATTGTGACGTTACGAAATGCTCGTAAAAGAGAGGAGGCCTCAGCTGGTTCAGCTTTTACACCGGTAATACACAGCGCATTAGAACGAAAAACATGCACCTTCGGTCATCCTTCCGTCTGTACCCATGTAACAAATCAAAAGTCCCTGTAAGGAAATTTATGAAATTTGATATTGAAGTTTACGCTCATTTACGGCTTAAGAGGGCTACCAGTCATGCCGGGCGAAACATAAGTCTTCGTTGCGTTTAGATAGCATTGAAAAGACGTCTGTTAGTGCCCTTAATAAACTGCGACTCTGTTGTTATTACACTTACTGTTGTTACACTGTCTGTAACACGATTTTTTCGTGACCTAGCGACATTATTAATATTAAGCATGACTGGTTGTAAATCTATTTGACGCTATCTATTGATAACAAGGAGAAAATTCAATATGTGTTGTCTATCAAGTGGGAAGACACATTTAAAATATTCGCATTTGTCACTGTTTTGTTCGCAGTCTCGGTTTTACGCTGCTAATAACACAGACTGGAAAGTTATCGTCCACGAGTAGGAAATACAGACAGCACTAAAGCAAACGCGCGTGGACAGTCACGCTGTGTGTCTATTTCCCCAACTGCTTGTATGTAGGGTGGAACCTGTAATTGCAAAGGTTATGAGCATGTCATACCGACATACGTGAAAAGTGTAAAAGCACCAAGGGAGACCGCTGAATAAATTGTGCCAATAATTTCAAGTGTATTGACATAATTAAACTGTAATTAAAATTGCTTATTAGTGTATTAAAAACCAGAAGTAATAAAACTGGATAATAAAGCAGGATATAGTAGTAAAAATTACATTTTTTGGAGAAATCAATGAGAGAATTTTGATTTTTATCGATGATGATGATGATGATGACGACAACGACGACGATGATAATCTGTTAGATGTGACAGGTTTGTCTTTTACGTAATTTACTCTCTGTACACTTACCCCGACAAACTGTGCTGTGTTTATGCAAGGTTACTCTTTTCTAAGCTCGGGCAGGTTGCTCGCTGTACCAAGAAGTCCTTTATAAGCAGGTGGCTAAGGCATGACATTTCACTCGTTAAGCAAATGATGGCACTTACTGTCCTAACCGAAATTACACGTTACAAATATTGAACATGCAATGGACATGTAGAAACATGCACGAGTTACATAGCAACATAAAAAATAGAAACATACAGTTGATCATATATTCTGTTTAGGAACCAAACTACTTAGGTTGCAGAGGCCACATCCTCTTGTAAGAAACATTACAGAACACATAATAATGTTTCTGTCAGAACTGTCTGCCTTACGTTAGTCAGAGTGACAATGATCGAATTGATACTCATACAATCGAATGACAAGTGATGAATGTTCTGCTTGTAAAGTCGTTCTTCATACTGAGCCTTCGCATTTAGAATTAGGTCCATGCAGATTGATAGCTATCTGCATATAAATAGTAACAAGAACACAGGACCATTTTTCTTTCAATACAGGTTCTGTGCACCATGAATGACTAATAGCCATCTACAAAACAGGTGTATTATTTTAACTTGGAGGTTAGACCGAATGGCAGGTCGTCTTTCTAATGTGTATTATTAATCATACAAGTTAGTACTGCTCTGCCAGCGGTTGGTCAGTCATCTGATGTTTAAATCGAAGTACCAAGTACCTTCCTATGTGGACGGCAGACTTCATCGTCTGCAGGTTCCAATACCAGCTAGTAAATACAAATACAAATATTTGTTAGTGTTCGTCACGCAGCGAGACTCTCCTGCAGTAAAACGGTTACGTTTACATGCTGAAGAATGATTTTAACACGTTATTGCTGTTGCAGTCATTTTTATACGCAGCGATTCCGTGAAGCAGACATACGCGGTATGGGTCGGCCCGACTCTACAGAAGGAGAGGCCGAATCGACTGAGCCCGCGCTCACAAAAAAATTATTGTAGATATCTAGATCGTAATGTGTTTCTCTTTGGCTGTAATCGAAAGAGGATAAGTTATTAGCCGGCACAGCAACCATCATATTCACAGTGAGGTGATGTACTCCATGTAGATAATGTTCGACGAAAATTTGTTGTTCCAGTGGCTGTCCATTTTAAACGTAGTAAAGAACGTTGGAGTTTCACCTACGTTATTATTTCACATTTACTGTTGCAAGGTCCAGCCTGCAGACGTGTCGCACTTTGTGTTAGTGTAAGGGAGGTTTCGCACATGATCGGTAATGTTGGTGTAGGAATACTGTATTATTGTCCCGTAACTTTTGCCATTGAGTATGAACTCCCTCTCAAGCGTGTCGGCCGTTATTTTACCGGCTTATTCTTCTGGCTGCTACTGCCCTTCAAACTGAGGACATCATAGGCTCCTACATATCCCTGCGGAGCATTTACTAAAGTTACCCAATCTGTCCGACCTTACACATATCCGCACAAAAACTCTAAAACCGCCGAACGGATTTTTACGAAATTTGATATGGAACGTTTTCCGCTGTATTATTGAACCATTTCAATTTTCATTTAGACTGGATAATTTCGGCGGCCAATTTACTTTAGACCTAACTGCGTTTCTGCTTCTATGAGCCTCTTATCTCTGATCTGTGCATGCGCAGATTTGCATCCCTACTATGCGCATTCTCCGGTCTATCTTTTGACCGGCAAGTAAGGAAAATACAATTTGACGTATACTTAGTCTGCTTCTGCCAATAAATGAGAGTTTAGTTTTTCAGATAGTACAGCGCTACAATTGAGACTGATATAGCTTGGAATAAATTAGAGCGCTGTTCTTAGGATTTATGCAGGAATCTGACGGTCTGTAGTAGCGCTACATATACGTGACATTTCTCTTTAGATGGAGGAAAGTAAATAAATAAAACGAAAGTACTCCAAAATCCGTGCCCCGACTGGGATCGGAACGCGCAAATCCGGCGTTTGATCAATGATCTACACATTGCTTACTCTTAGTTTGTTATTTGCAAATGTACTTTTTGTTTTAAGGTATGAAAGTAATACGCACATATCGGATAACTGTTTCAATCTAAGGAAAAACTGCACAACGCACATTATTCTTATTTTATTAAATGCAAATTAATCAAATGTCACGGAAGATCCCAAGAAAAAGGCCTTAAATTAAACGGAGTTAGAAAATCTGTCGGCCACGGAAACAAAGTGTGTGAATTCGCTTTGGTGGGAAATACAGAACTTGTAGTTAATGCTAGATTAAGGTTCATACTGCCCTAACTACGACGGTTACGGTGGGAGGGGGAAATAAGGTGTTCAGAGTAACTGTGTGGGTTCTCACCAGCGTACCTAGGGACCTGCTCTGGGACACCTTGACCCTGTATCGATGTCATGTTTTCACTGTGCCACTTAATTATGTACACTGATATTGGACCAGCGAGTTCTTCAGCAAAGTTGACATGCACGTATCTGTGCAGCGTCGTAACTCAGATATCAAGTCCGGTGATTAACAGCATATACCACTTCCTATAACATTTAAAACTCTGCATTTTGCACACACAGTGTTCTGTATTTTTTCTTATGACCCTCAGTACACACCACAATTAGTTCTGTAAACAGCATTAACAGCTCTGCCTTTGTAATGGAGACGGATTTTGTTTTCTGTGATACATGAATTAAATAGTCCCATATAATTCAGATGAATTTCAGTCTTCATCTGGTTAAGACATCAGAATTTCCTCCATCTGGATGCAGATCAACTAAAGAAAGAATACGATGGCAAGTGGATTTTATACAGCCTGTCTTACTTGCCTTGTTGCTTGCAAGAAAGACGCACACACACACACCTGCGCCACACGAACGATAAGGTTGGTAGCTTAGTTTGTGCTGTTGGCTGCGCTGTAACAGAAGGAACAGCAGGAAGTGAACTGAACGACTTGTTTGGGGTGCTGTGCTGTGCTCTGCTGTGTGTTGAAACTGATATATTTCGTTGATAAAGCGGCAATAATGAACAGTAGTTATTGTTGTAAGTGCGTTCTGTTATTATCAACGGTTACTTGTTTGAGAAACTGGTGACTGTAATTCATGACATCATGGCGAAAGGCGTGCAACCTGAAGGATCAAGGTACCGTAAAATCAACGCAGATTCCTGTAAGAAGTAGAAGAAACGTAACATAATTTATCGTATGTAATGACTGAAACACAATCTCATATCATGTACGTATTATGTCGTTAATATTCGCAAAAGCTAACTTTACTATAAATGTAATACATTTTACCGGTTAAGTGAGGAATCACACGAATGATCGATACGATAATGTCCCCTTCTTCCCTTACATATATGGAGACGCATGAAACAAATGCAGTTTAAAGAATTTCAAGTTTTACGGGAACAACTTACAAATATTGTACGGGGACCTCGTATAACGATTCACAAATTCGAGTTTCGTTTAGGGCTAATCAGGCTGACGGCAATAACAAATGTGAAAGATACACCGAAAGTATGGAACCAATTAAAACAAAAATAACGGATCAAATTAACAAGAACTGTAACATTTGCCGTATGAATAAATATGGAATATTTAAAACAAAAGAGGGAATTCTATGGCTCTTATACAGTCCACTAACTTCAGTAACACAAGATAACTGAAACCAACATATATGCGAGGTTTGAGGTCCTTACAATGGGGTTTTTGAGGATCCGGCTCTTGAAACCTGACCAACAACAACAACAACAACAATACATTTCTTGGCAAAAGATATCGGCCAATAACATTTTAAAATTCTTAAATGTGGTACCGTGGTTCAGGCGGTTAATAGTGGGCATATCTCTGCAGTGACCTGCGTGTGATGCCAGGCCAGTCCGAGTGGGATTTGTGGTGGACGAAGCGGTACTGAGACAGGATTTTGTCCCAGTACTTCGGTCTTTGCCAGTATCATTCCACATTTGTTCCATACTCGCGTTTCATTTATGTATCACCGACGCTATAAAATGCTGGCATTTGACCGCGTCGTGTAATGAAGCACTTACCTAGCGATATGCATGGGAAGTCGCATTATTTATTACGCCTACAGCTTGCATATTTAGGTTACGGTGACCGTAGATGTGGTGAAAGGCAAACATTCTGGATGTGCCAGAGATTAAATAATAGAGTTAAATATATTAACTTTTTTCCGTTACAAGTTTGGACTAATTTTTAATTACACATAACTGAAGTTTAATCATTGCTTCTTCCTCCGCCCCGTGTTTGCAAATGTACATGCGTAGTTATTCATAGAAAAGTAGCTTTCATTAAATTCTTATGTTGGTTTTGCATTTAACAGCTCGGCAATTTTAAATTCCGGATATATGAAAATTCGCTGTCACCTCGCACTATATTAACGTATAAAGTATCTTATTTATAATTTTTTGGAAATGTGTGATTATGCTTACAACAAGCGCACTGATCCCGATTTGCTCACGGCCTTTCGGTCATTCTGCGATGTGGACGGGCGGTACCTCAACGCCAGGAAAACGACGGAGTTGTAGGCCAACCTAAAATTACGCAGTTCACGACCGTGTTCTTTGGCGTTGTTTCCAGTGCATTATCCACTACTAATATTACTATTCCACTCAAAATAGTGGGAACTACTGATGGAATAATTAAAAAATATAATGTTTAAAGGAGAATTTTCATCGATCAGATCAGCACAGCGGTAATGCATCTGATAGTATAAGGAGGAAGTTAGCTCGGGAAAGAGACAATACCAGAATGTTTGTGATATCAATGAAGTTCCTACAGGAGAATTTCGGAGCAGTATCTTTAAATATGTCACCTTTTTTTGTTTGTTTCGGTAGTGCACGGCACTCAGTATTTACGATTAGCTGTCTATTTTTATTTGACGGTAATTTTTCAAGCCTCTAATTTATACAGCCAAATTTATTTATTTATTTATTTATCAAGCGAAATAAATTTGTACTAGCAAATGATGTTCTCATAGTAATTCTAGAACACGGCTGTCAAAAGCTGTTGCCAAGGGTACCCCGAAGTTTTGAATATAGTGTTCATTACATAAAATGAAATCTGTAAATAAAAAATTTGGGAATGGAAGGCTGATGAAAGTGTTCTTTATACACTTACACACACAGAAAATTAAGAAAGGAGGCGGGGGTTTGACGAAGTCTGTGCTAAGCTGAGAGGTGTTCTATAAAGCCTGGAAACCACTGCAGTTAATTAAGCTGTTTAATTGACGTTTGTTTCAGAATTTTATCTTGCTGCTGCAGAAAAGTTCCGTTCTTACGCATACAACACGTGACATAAAACGAACTAATAAAAGAATAAGACCGTTGTTTAAAAACAGCGGTATTCTTATTATACGTTATTATAAATTTTAGTTCCTTATTCTAATTCTGGCGTGGTAGTTCCATATCATTAACTTACAATCGAATCAAAACACTTGAAGATAATTGTGTGTTATCCCAAACAGTCGTAGTTTCTATCCGTTTGTCCACTGCTTCAAGCTAATATATTCCAAATTAATACCCCCATAGCTACAGAGCGTTAACTTGGGCACAACCAAGACGTTTTCAGTCACGGAATCTCTGACCAAGTACATGGATCTGCCTTGTTTGACGTCAACAGAATGCCCGTAGCCACGGCTTATCTCGTCTGCCAAGTAGCCGTGCCTTTTGTTCGTGTGTGGCAGCGTGTTAACAGGCAGGCCATGGATGGACAATGCACCGTAAATCACACCCACCTGTGTGACACCATTTGCGTGTAGGATGATTCATCTCGAGATGCGCTACCGCCTTCGTTTTGGTGACGGAGCCACTCTCTTTAATAGTCATACCTACATTGATCCTTGGGTTGTAACTCAAAGCAAATTACCGCACTAGAACACATAACTTTATTTGAACCTAGTTTTTAATCGATTTGTACTCTTTAAAAGGATTAAACCTAGGCATATGGGATCACTATATCGTGCTGGCACGCATGCGTGCGTGTGGCTATGGTTCTCCCCATTCGCAACTTTCAAGCCAGTTGAATGATTCTCGTAATAAGTGACGAAGTACTTCAATTAGGTTTAGGAAACTGGGTAGGGCGTTAGATCATAAATATGCTTACACATGACGTGTGAAACGCTGTTTGTGCTTCAACAAATATGTATGAGAATATGGTGACAGCGCGAAATGTTTTAAATTGCATCTGATTACTTTCACTACGTTGTTTACACCGTGCGTTTTATTGAATTATTAACAAGAACAGTACCAACAGTAATGCACAAATTAAATATGTATGCCACAAAGTCTGTTGGAGGTCCATTTTCACTCCGACTGATGTCCATAGAGCACGGCCGGCGCTCTATGGACATCAGTTTCTGTAGAGTGACACTGACGATGTGTACATAGCAAGAAAGTCTTTATCTCACCAGTGGCGTCTCAGCTTTCTGTGTGAACTCTCTCCCTAATGATGGTGGTATATGCGCCACCGAAACATGTCGGAGTGAAAGTGAACCTCTACAGACTTTATGTCACATTAAATTTGTGCATTAGTGTTGGTACTTTTCTAGTTAATAATGCATCTGATTAAGTTTACGTATGCACAGTCCATATTTCAGTAATAGGCTCTTAATGGAAATAGAGTAACGATGACGGTAATAACGATAATTTGAAGTAATATCCTTCTATTTGCTTGGAGGGACTGAGAAATGCCACGAAAAACAAGTCCGATATTTGAGCCCAGGGTCTTCCAAAAATACGAAGCAGTGACCACCCAAAAGCTGTGTTCGGACACAAATACGTATGGAGTCTAGTTATCTGGAGTTTTAAAGACTGATATCCACGTAGGCCTGTTGGTTTACGTTAATAACATTCTCTTTTCTGTGTTTATAGGTGAAATATTCGAGGGACAGCAAGCTTTCTGTCTTCCTGACGAAATCTTCTAAATATGTTCCTCTCCACCTTTCAGCACGAAGAAGGAAACGGGTCCAGTTTGCGTAAGGTTGCGCTATGCTTCGAATTCTAGTCGACACGCGAAGCCCAGAAATTCTGTAATAATTTAATTCGAACATTTAGAATGAATTGAAATGGTAACCAGCAATACCTTGGGTCGGGGAAGCCCTAGTTAGTGATATTTAAACTAAGAATGTAAATAATAAAGAATTAAACAAGCTAAAATACAAAGGAAAGTTACTGTAAAATTCGAAATTAGGGTCAACCGTACACGCCAAGTAGATCCTCAAAATATTCCTGTTTCTTCTTTTAGTTTTTGTGTGAGTAACTTCAGTTTTCATTCGCTATTTCAAGCTGTCGTCAATGCTTGTGTCGTAACCTCATAAACATCGCTTTATGAGCTTTTTCCATAACAAGTATAAATACAGGTTCCGATACAAAACGCAATAAATAACTATTGTTGGCATGCTGTACGGATGTCAGGTTTCGTCACCGGGTTATTATGAAGGAAAGTGTTTTAAAGTGAGACGTAGATTTACCGTTGTATGAACCTCATCAAAGAGACGAAGTATTAACGCCTTTTCAGTACCTAATTCTTAAAGAAACTTCGAAGCACAATAAGTCATTGATTGGGTTTGCTCTGGATAATGTAGGACTTAAAGAATTATAACCGGGAAAATATCACCGTCTAATCTAGCAGTCGGTTTGTCCAAGTACTCGTATACGCCTAGACAGGGCCAAAATACCGATTAACCTTTTAAAGCCTAGCGGTAACTTTACATACGACCAGGTTTAACATTAAAAAATTCTACGTGGTGCCCACATTGCGTTTATGTGTTTTGTACGGATCTCAGAACAAACAGCAACTTTTGCCTTATAAAACATTAAGAGATTGGTTTTTATAACCGAAGTGGAGAGTGTTTACAGCGCGGTACGCACTGAGTCCTTATATAAAACAGATACGCTTCGTCTTTAAAGGGTTAATAAAAGAGATTTTCTTTAACATTTGCCTTTAAAGTAATGAAAAAGGCTGGGTTTTGTATGAGCTTATGGGCTAGTGTGGGACGTGTTCTGTGGCTCCCTTAGCACGGGCGCGTTATCGGAGTGGGGTGGGAGAAGTCGGCCTCGTCTTGTAGAGAATATTTTTGAATAATCTGAGTAAGCAACTGCGGGCAGCAGTCAAAAGTGGTCCTTCATGCGGGTTAGACTGCAGCTAACAGCTCCTCGGCATGAAATACCAACATGTTTTGAAATAAGCGTCTGCAGAATGACTGTGTTTCATGAAATTTGTTACGTAATTTTGAAGAAAACAGGCAGTGTACGTATAAAGTAATACTGTGACGCGTTCGCATAAGCACTGTTGCAATGGAAAGGTAACAATGACTTCCTTTTGTATTGTTGGCGTACACGTGTCACTGTCAAGAGTGTTATAGATATTGAAAGTGTTGCCATGGAAGCACAGCAGTGCGTTCTCTCTAATGCTGAGCTACATATGTCGCTGCCAGAAATTCTGATACATACTTAGGTCTTCATATAAAGCGTCCGATATTTTTGTCAATCTGTAATCAAATTTGGAGTTTCTGTACTATGAGTGTCCATCCTTTTCATAGCAAAGGGCCACACTGGATATTGCGGGCTTGTTCGCAGGCCGCACGTGGACAGTTGCTGCCCCTGGCCGCCTAGGGTTTTGTGTTTTTTTTATTGGACATGCATAATTTAGCCATGTGGCCGCGAGCCGCATAATACAAGCTGGCGTTCCGCGGGTTTGAGGCCCATAACCTAGAAAATTTTTCGTAAAAGTCCACAATATAAGATATCATGAAAATCCGTCCAGCGGGAGCAGCGCTGATGAATCCATGACGAAGGCAGTAGTTGCTTCTTGCTGTTTATGAAAATGCGCCAAAAATTTGATTTAAAACTTAATAAACTTACCAGACAGCCTATGTTTGTTATTTATTTTCTGATGTCTTGACATAGGCCCGTTTCCTTTCTTCCAAGGACAGATTAAGAGCCCTGCCTGTGAGGGACTCAGTTTAGAGCGTGTTACTGACACCTTCTCTGCACTACAAAATTAGCAGTACAATCTATGCTCATGTGCTAGCCGTATTAATCTTAGCTCAAACGTTAATAACGAAGAGATGAATTGAGCTTTGTAGGGAAGGCACATCTTTCACCCAGAAGTCACATTTAAGCTTCATTTTTTAGACGAATATTGGGTGTAATTTAGTTAGTCTTCAGTTTTCTTTGTCGGATTGTACCTTTTGTGCTTGAGCCGACTCGAATATCATAAGCGTGACTTCCAACAGAAATGCGACCTATGTTACGTTGCTTTTAATAGAAAAATTAATCGTGAGATTTTTGATACCAGAATATCAAAGGTCAGCATATAAATGATTCTGCCTGATTTTGTTGAACGCTGGTAGTGGAGATTAAAGTAGCATATGGCGATTATGGGAATGCTGTTTGATGAATCGGATTGAATGTAGGAAACATATAAATTGTGGAGAATCGGTAATAAAATGTCGTTCAATATATGCTATTTATTTTTTAAAAGTTGAGTCTCGTAACTGCTTTCCCTGCCATGCAATACATTTCTGTAATCGTTATCAGAATCTAAACGTAGCTGTACGCAACAGACCTTTATCAATGACTCTAGTTTCGTCCCTGATGTGCTCTTTCAACTGGCTAAACCTGGCGATGTTCTCGCGTGCACATCGGCTTTCAAGTGTCCCCAGAGAAAGTATTCGGGTGCGGAGAGGTCAGGAGACCTGGCTGGCCTGCCAGTCACCAAAACTTGAAATGCATCTGGGAAACATGGCTCTCAGTCCATTGTTTCACGTGCTGTGGTTGCTGTTGCGCCATCTTGCTGAAAACAGAGCTCACCGTCGACGTCGCCAACATCCCCTGCTAACGTCGCAATATTGCTCGTTTTCGTGGGGAGGTTAAGGTCGCTGTACAGTTGCCGGTATTGCATTCCAGGGAGACAACTTACGAGGTGTATTTTTTTTTAAATAAAGGGCATATATTAAATGGCATTTTAATACTGACTCCCAGGAATTTTCGTATTTCTTACATTCAACCCGATTCATGAAAAGAACGATATGCTATTGGCGCACCTAGTAAAAAGGAGAACTAGTAAGCATAGATTTGCTTTTACAATAATAATGTGAGGTTATTTTAATCATTACCAGCATAATTGTTTTCTGCTTTCTGGCCATATGTCTATGCTAGTGGAAAAGGTCACTTGAAAATTTTTCCTGACGTGTCTTATATGCACGATTACATGCTGAGGCCTTCCGACGATTAAATTCATATGTGAAACGCTTAGAGCCACAACATCCTCGAATGAATCACATACACACTAGCCTGTCATTTACCGCCTTCTCTTATTTTATTTGAAGTATCAAGTTTATAGGTTTACACGGAAAATAAAACAGCGAAACTTTTCGAATAACGCTTATTCACGTCTGTGAAATCTTATTTCACTTTCTGTACGTTCTGACAATTGTCTGTGTATTCATGGCTTCGGCCTTTCTGTTCGTTGTGTCTAACTTCCGAGAATTTAGCTTCTTAGTGGTCAGTACCATCAGTGTCACTATTCTTTTAATTATAAGTTTATCATATTGTAATAGCACTGTGTGCTGTGACACATATTATCGTTTCTCGAAGTATGTTCAAAAAATGTATCATATTACGTTGTGTGTTTACACAAATTGATCGTGGACATAAATCTTAGGAAATTTTAACACTCTTCTTTAGCTATCCCGAGCGTAAGGCACGGTTTTACGATGGGGATCACACGTAGCCGTCAGCATACACAACACTTTTTAAAAGACGAAAGTTTCAGCACTTTCTCAACTTTGTTTCTGAACTCCTTAGTACGCATTTTTTATTTGTTCTCGTAAAAGGTTGGTGCGTTAGTTTATGCAGCAACTAAAGCATTTTGCATACGATACAGTAAGAGTGATTCGTGTGAGGAATAAACCCACACGTTTCACTTGATCAACGAGGTCCAGTGGTTGAAACTAGCTCTTCCTGTTGGACCCGTCTGAGTATGTGACTAAAACGCTTTCACCTGAGGACGGATATAGAAACATCGTATTTCTGACGTGGAGGCCTGGACGATGTACAAAGCCCAGAAGGCAAGTGATCGCAAGATATGTTTGTACCATCGTTAGAACCTTCAAAGTGACTATTAATAGGTTCACAGGAAGGACTGTACTGCTTGATACGTAGTTATGTTCAACACCCGACACGGATAGTTGTATAAATGTAAGAAATAGGCCCTAAAATCTGAGCGGCAGGTGTTACTGGACATTTCGTGCTTGGACAGTGTGCCGTCGAGTCTTGTTTTGGAACAGGCAGAGGGAGAGTAATGGCGTGGTAAGAGTGTCCTGTGCTTTGAAGAGCTCATCTGTTGCACCCCTGAGGGAAGATATGTTGACATGTCGTGACCTCCTGTCACATGCATACCCCTTGACCTCAGCTTCACTTCACACGCGTCAGATGAGAAACAGTGTTTTATTACGTGGACTCAGGCTATAAATCCACCGTCAGCAAAGAACTGACTCGTGAAGTCTTCCAGAACGTGTAAATAAATGTCACTGAAAGTAACTGCATGGCAAGTGTATTTCAAAAGTAAGCTTCTTTTGTCGTCCAGAAAAATAAATGCCATGCGTGCCTCAGTCCAAGCTCGTTATGTTATCTGTCTTACTCAACATAACTAAATCGAGAACACCTAACAAAGGGAACGTAACAAATCATTATTCCAGGTATTAAGAATTGATTTTAGGCGCTTCTTGCATAACATGCATAAAATAATTACAGTCAAACCCCGATATGGCGTCACTGTTTTGTCCACAGCAATTTATGGTCTTATGCCGATAGTGGTGGTGAGTCAAAATGCGGTATAGTAGTGAATTTCTTTCACAGACTTCCAGGGGCGCTAAGCGAAGGCGGTGCTATATCGGGGGTTGTCTGTAATTTTATTCCCGAACCTAAGAATCGGACTTGGAGGTTTTTGCAGATAATGTAGCTATAGTTCCTGTTGATCAAATATGAACAAGAGTTTTGTCATAAACACGGAATATAGACGTATAAAAATTAATATCTGAAACTCCTATTAGAACAACTTTTTTATATAACGAATCAAAACCCAAAGGAATATCATCAGAACCATAACTCACCACGAAGGCCTGAAAATTTATATAAAATAGATTTTTGAAGCAGATAATTCTAATAGTTTATAGGCATTGTCCTGTGTAAAATTTAGAACAGTGAGGTACAAAATAATAAGATATGAATCAGGAATGAGGAACATGAAGGGAGCTGAGGTTCGAAACATCGCCAAGAATGCGTTTATGAAACACTTGTCAACGTACGTAAACTTTTACTACACCTCTACAATTTTTTTTTCATGTAGGCAACTTTTTGCTTGCCGAAGTAACTTGTTAGAATATGGCCGTTAGGAAGGAAATTCCGTTGTTCCAAAATTTCCAGACTTCTCAAAATATTAAGGGATTTTACTTGTAAAATATTTTTAAATTTTTATATTTTAGTCACTAAATGTGAAACGACCTACACGCCCATAAATTATATTGGAAAGTTCTTAAATATGTTCGAAACCATCTTACAAAATGTTCATTAAATTAGTATACAGTGCACTCATTACCTGCAGTTTCCTTTCCTTTCTTGGGGAGAGAAGACTTTAAGTGTTACAAGACAGCAATGTTCAGTGAAATCAAATGAATGTTTTCTGACTGTGTGGAAACTACTTATTGAAAAATGTATTCAATTATTGTGATAAAAATTTAATACGGAAAAGACTGACCTTCCAGTGCCAAACTTGGTGTACTCTACGGAACTTCAATTCTTCGCATGCTGCGGCATCGGTGCGCCGTGCGGTCATCAAAGCATTTAAGGTTGCTATAAATTTAAAACCCCTCTCTCTTGGACAGTAGTTGGAATTGAAACTCTAAAGTCCCTGAAGGGTTAAAGAACTGTTTTAGATTCAAAATATCGCATTTTACACGCATCTTAACAGTTCTGTGGGCTACTATATGAGTGTAGTTGTTCGGAAGTGCCACACACATATCGAGTAATCCCCCCCAGTCTCCTTGGCCCTCCTTCTCCCACTTAAGCAGGAAATACTTTGATGTGGCAGTGATGAAGACGACGTGCGTTAAATATTGCATTGAATTCCGATGATGTTATTTGAATTCCAGTTGCGCTATTTTACTAGATGTTTCGTGGTATTCCTTTGTTTCGTGTAAGGCAACCGCTCGCACTTTTAATCCAGGAATATGTCACAATTTAACGCTGAAATTCCTCAGTAGCAACGAGAACGAACTTTATTCGATGGCACTGCTGGCATTTGGAAAAAGGAAATAACTTACAGCTACCCTGAGCTGTAGTAACCATTTACGAGTATTAACAACATTTGCTGGAACTCAGGGGTATACGAAGGGTGATCAGATGCTGTGCTGGCCACCAGTTCATGTCAATGGTGTAAGGCGGTGAAAGGTGGTAAGCCCAAAGGGAAAACTGGGTGGGTGAGAATCGTGAAAATATTTTCAGCTTGTTTTATCTAAAGGTATATTTCACCCTATAAACTGCCATGACGGCATGGAGGGGGAGTAGATGGATAGTTTCACTCTTTCTTTAACCTCAGCGCTAGATGAGGGTGGGGTGTTTAACGCCACGTCCAGGCTGCTTTACCTCCGGGAGTGACCCGGTACCGTTGTATAGGAGGCTGACTGGGCCCCTGGGTCCGTCTGGACGTGTGCGCAAATCTAGCCCACGGCGGGATGGATTCCCGGACTTCTCCAGCTCGTAGCGAGTCGCTATACCGATTACACGATCCCGGCCCACTATGTTTTATCTGCTGCGCTGAATGAAAGATTTTTCAACCTGCATCAGATTTGCGAGTTCAGATGGCCGCACGGAAAGAAGTGTTATGGCCAGCGACCTGCCAGTGTAAGTTGAATATTTCCACTTTCCTCTCGGGGGTATTTTGCAGGAATGATTGTAGTTCCAACGTCGTGATAAACTTTGCTATAGCCAGGCGATTTGGGCTAGTTAATAGAGGTTCAGCAGAGTAGAGGGAAATCCGAAAGTAAGCAGGAAGCGAGAGAACTTGTGGAATGCTGTTGTCTCAGTATCCATGAGCCTTCTTTCCGTGGCGTTACTGTAGGCGACAGGCAATGCTGTTCATAAAGAGATGGACGTATTTTCTGATTGGTTGCTTTCGTGATATTCTTCGACTCAGCCACATCGAATGCTGGTGTAATTCACACTACGGAACTTCAGTGTGCCAGCAAAATTTACGATTTGCACTGGGTGAATAGTTCGTCGTAGGAAAGGAAAGCGAAAATACAAACCGAAACATGAATGCCGTTAATAGTACAGCATGTATTTTATTGTCATTACCTGTTCTAGACGGTGCAGTTAAATTTGTGAGCGAATACTATTATAACTCAAAAAGCTGAAGTTTTAGATTAATGTGCTATTATCGCTCTTAGCTAAATTTAGGGATAAAACAGATTAAATTTATTAAGAAACTCAACTGAGTGCAGTGACACCTCAGTTAGTCTAGAGCGACGGAGTACAGCCTGGATCCTCGGATCTTTAACACACACATCTTTTGGTACTTGTCGTTGTGTTTAACGCCACTCACTTTGTCTTGCACAGTACATTACACATACTTGTGTGGGCACTCGAAATGTGTCTTAGTTAGGGCAGATGCAAATTTATAAACGTCAGCATGCCATGTAGCCTACTTCAGAGTCAGTTCTGCCATTGCGCGTGTTTCGGTAACGCGAATTGGCTATGACGCCATTGATGAACAGGTGACTGCTGTTTGTATAACGCGAACTTTCCCATATGCATGTTGGCTGTTACTTGTTTTCTGTCACCAGTGTGAAGATACGAATATAAGGTTGGATGACGGACCATATCTTTTTTTCTAATCCAACTCTTTTATTACACGATTTTCTATAAAGCGACGTCTCACAAGAAAGCAAATACAGCGGTATAGCAGAACCTGTACCTAATTGTGAATACTTTGGTCACCCGTGTTCTGTACCTGCAGTAACGAAGAAATGTGCTTCAATTTCTCACTGTATCTGCTAGGTAATTAATGTCGAATGGTAACAAACAGTTCCTTGAAGACAAAGAAGACGTTTCCGCCTACGTGGAGCGAGGCAGGTGTTACCGGCAGCTTTGATCAAGGGTACGGAATATGAGCACTTGAAAGCCGAAAGTCAACGTTCTTAGGAAATGAAAGAAAAAGTAACGTCAAATTCCTTTATTAATGAACGTCACATTAAACAAACGCTCTTATTATCATTAGATAAATACGACATTTACCTTTAATCTTGTCTGAGCATGGCAGCTGTCACGGGAGCTTTTTCACATAAAGAGGCTTTATCAGCCAGTTTAGAGTCTGTTCTTCCCCAGCACTTCCACGTACCAGATATCAAAGATGAATCTCGAAGTGCTGGTCTCCATCTTTTATGCTGTCCTCGCACTTTCTTCGAATTCTGTCATTCATTCCTTGCACAAAATGTGGATTATTCATGTCATCTTTGTCTTTTAGTGTCACCCACAAAAAATTGTACGCATTCACATCTGGAGGTCTATTAGGCCACAATCAGCGCGCACTCATTGCACACCAGACTCTGACTTTAAAGTAATGCAGTGGAATTTCATGAACTGCGTGGGGATTTTTGGGACAGCAATATCTGTCACTCTGGCTGTTTACATTCTTCTGTAAACTGAACCAAGCCTCTTGCAAGGAAATAACGAGTTCCGGATCAAGAAATCTATTGGAAACCTACTTTTGAAACTACCTACAAGACTGGTTTCTTGTTTTGCAAATGAGGGAAAGGAGTTACATCGGTTCTAATTTTATACGGGCGTAGTTTTAAAAGTTTCTTTGCCTTATGAGGTGAGGAAACTGGACAGCTAACTGGTACAGAAATTTTATGCTGCTTGGTTCCATTCGTGGGCTAATATAATTTAATTTTCATCAGTTAAAATATTGAGTTTTCGTATTTTCTTTCTGTCCAACACCGAATTTTTCCATGATTCTGTATTTTCTTCTTTTACAGGGCCCTGTTGACGCGGAAGATGCGTTTGCAAAACTATCAGCGGCAAGAGAAAACATGCCACACACACAGTATTCACTCTCTGGCAATTAACTCATAACATGCAATTGATCGCACATGTCACGTTCGAGCACCGACGAGGCGGAAAATTGTGATGCCTGGCTCCCTTAAAAAGACGGGCATCACATTTTCCTACTGTCGGGGGCATGATTAAAGGTACTGTCTTTATTATCTATTTGTCATATTTATGTAGTCGCGGATAAATTTTATTTTTTACTTTGGTGTCTCCTCCTGCAAAGAGAGACGCATTAAGAGTTACTGCCTTTGCAGTAATAAGGCTTAAACATAGTAAAATAGAACCAACTTATGCACAATATTATTGTTTATTTATTTAGGCTTAATCTCAATTTCGTTTCCTGCCCGACATGTTTCGGCAACAACTTTGCCATTATCAAGCGGAGTTACATCAAATTACATAAGAAAATATGCATTAAAATATGAATTATATAATTGTAAAGCTGTATTAAAATTCTGCATAGCACTGTAGCATCAATCTAGTACAAGAATTATGCAGCGTAAGTTCTTATAGAAGAATTTTTAACATCCAAAATTTACATTGCCTTATGTAATTTGATGTAAGCCCCCTTGATAATGGCAAAGTTGTTGCCGAAACATGTCGGGGAGAAAATGAAATAGAGATTAAGGCTAAATAAATAAACAATAGTACTGGGTAAGTTAGTTCTATTTTACTATATTGATCATATGCACGGAGATAAGTAACATAAAAGGTTTAACCAATTTTTCACCTACCTCTCTTTACGCAAATAATGGGCCGAAAGTAGTTTTGGGTTGTCCTCTAATTGAACAAGAAGAGAAAAACCCCAAATTTAAACTACTGTTCCGGGCGAAGTGTGAAAGTTTTTCTGACTTCATCTTTGTCTTTTTTTCGGTATTAGAATTTTAAACTCATTATTATTATTATCGTTAAATAACTGGTTGTATGAACGTGGGAAATCTGTATCCTTAGTAAATTATTAAATTCTTTTATAAATCGGTTTAAATTAAACTGGCCCACTGAATATTCTATAAAACTGAAAGTGAAGTGTTTACTTACTCATGACAAATATGTGTCGAATAACTTATTTGTGACGGGGATTTCCGTTTCCGGTTGTGTATAGCTGCACCAAAAGACAGTTAATGTACACAGAACCTGCGGATTTGCGGTCGAGGGCGAATGTCGTTACCACGGGAACATATGTAATACGAGTAGCTTACAAAGATCGACATGGGATTTCTTGTTCGTCTGAAATTTCAGGCTTTCGCCGCAATGCGTATGCAATCAGGCGCTTTTGGGCTTTTGCGCCGCTTCAGCGTCGGTGAATTCTAACCACCTCATGTCGCGCAACAGCCTGGGAACACCTGATTCTAATTCTTATTTGTACTGTGAGAAACTGCACAGTGTCTGTATCGGCCATCAGCCAACATCAGTTGAAGATCTGCGTAGTGTGTGCTGATCTGCAGTTCCTGTGTGCAGTCACGCCTACACTAAGGTCTGGAAATATTATTAATTTAAAATGGTTTTCTTTTCTAGTCTCCTTCTAGCGACAAAGTAGTTTGTGTGGAACGTGAGTAATATGGTGGGAGAATTTAGGCTGTCACAGTATGTTGATGAAGATTCGAATATTTTGGAGTTTGGTCCTATGTAGCCTCGAAACCCTATCTACGCCATTTAACACTGCAGTATGTCCCGCAAGACAGGAATCTATTGCTGCCTCTATTATTATTCAGTCTTACAAAGGTAACTCAGTTGTTTAAGTTTCTTTCATTTTGGCATTATTAACAGACATTTTTAAGAACCTGAGTTCCTTAATGTGGATCAGTGCATACAGGGACAGGGAATATTTCATATGAACGATTATGACGGGTGTGTAGCTGATAATCCTGTTATGGGATATGGCGCTGCCTCACGGCGCATTCGGATTCCGACTTTTCGAAAGAACGTACAGCATTCATCTTTCAAGGTCAGTTTGTCCTACGAGACTTTACATAGGTACCTCAACCGATATCTTACCCTTACATTCTCCAGTTACACTAATGTGTGTGTTTTTTCATATATCTCGTGCGTGCTGCATGTCCCACACATTTAATCTTCGTTTATTTGATCACAGTAGTAGTAGTTTCCTGAAGAACAAAAACTGGATATAGTTGTGTACTGAAAATCCAGAATCTATTTCAAGTATTTCTTTGCTGAAATTAATTAATCTTCTAATTCTCTGTTACTTACATGCATAAGATCGTTGTGAATTAGTTGAGAGGCCCACTTCAGGGAGTCCTTTATTTAGACTGTTAGAGACAATTTTTTTTAAATTATATATTTTTTGTACCTGCATCTTTTACTACATAAATACAGTTACCAACTAATGCACTTAATCACTTTCACACCCTACATGTTTCGGCCTCATAATGTACGCTGAAACATGTTCGGCGTGAAAGTGATTAAGTGCATTAGTTGCTAACTGTATTTATATGTTAAAGACAACTTAATTGTTTACTCTGTTGGACTCTGGCCTGGAAATCGTCGGGATTATGGTAACCATACCGTCCGTAGCGTTGTAAGTTTATACTTACAATTCTATATTTTATAATTTTAACTTTTTAAATATCGTAAATTTTACATTGTACTTCCCAGATTTATGTACGGTGCTTGTGCTCCTTTGTATTTCAGATTGCCTGAGGATGGCCCCTTGGCGCCGAAACTTGTGGGAGCTTTTAAAACTTACGTAGGTTTCGTAACCATTACGTGCATTTGTTGGTACAGTATATATGATTCATTGGTTACTGTGTATATGCATTCAAGTAGCGGTAATTTAAAATAACTGGCTAGCGTCTTATATTAAAGATGTGGTAGGGCGGAAGCTGCCATGACACAAATGCTAGACAGCCAGAGAGCTGGTGGTTGTACAGCTGACATAAAACACAGGATACGGGATTTGATTCACAGTTTGCACACAAATCACGTAGACAAAGACGGCCACATACGTACGGTTCTCTTTCACCGTCCCGATGTAGATTTGTTTGTATGTTTATGACAAGGCTAGTTATAAATTTCGGGGGCTGGATCCTTTGAGCTGGAACTTCGAAGCACGTCAGTCGACAATCAACATTCAGGCTGGGTAACGAATGGTGACGACTTGGAGACAAAGGCTGCCGCTAGTTCAACCGATAATAAACGCTGCCTCCCTGTTTTTATGAGTCGTTTCCTTTTCTTTAAATATCACCGAAACATGGGATGGCATTGCCAGTTCGGTAGAATTTTATTAATAGCCTGTTTCCCATCGCTTACTCCTGTGGTGACAGTGTGCAATCTGCTGATTTCCTTGATCGACATCCGCTGCTACAAGCTACATTCAATCGCGTTTGCCATCAAAAGGCTGCTTGCAATTGTGAATGGAATAGTGATCACATGCGTACTGATGCTAAAGTATGCAGCCCATACCGTCTATTTAAGTGTTCTCTGTGAACCTCAGACCAAACATGGCTTATTTCCCTATGTACGAGGCATTAACTTCTGGTTTTTATAACCCAGATGGAGTGGTTGTCTTTTCCTGCGCGTTACGACAGAAACTTTTAGATATAATTCAGGTTAATCTTAATATTAATGGGTCGTGCCGTGCCTAATGCGGTCAGTCGCCAGCCTATCACAGCGGAGGCCTGGGTTCGACCCCGTGAAAATCCATATCAAATTTGCGGTGGACAAAGTGGTACTGGGAATACTTCAGTTTCCTCCTGGCAATATCATTCCAACCGTGATCCACACGCATCTTCATTTACATGCTGCTGTTACCAGAAGAGCCACAGGCTAAGTCTCTGGACGTCCAAAAAGTAGTGCTGTTTGTGAAACTGGGGACTAGTGGATGGGAAAGTGCCTTTACGTTTCTTAATCTTTAAAAGATTAGTTAATACGCCGATGATTATACTACGTGTTTACTTAGGAATCCTTATAATTTATCCAGTTTAATCTAACCCTTTTACAGTTTAAATGAAATATTCGAATTTCTGTCTTATATCGCAGCTGTCCGTAGAGAGCAACCTGAAGAGAGGTTCTCATTCCTTACTACGCAAGACATACAGTATATGCGTAGTAGTAATTATTTTTGTTTTACCACTATTGAATGCTTTTTGTGTAGGATGATGTTTTTGAAGTGGCTGGTAAACTGTGTAAGCTTGCATCATTTCTTGACGTCATATTCTGGAAACAGGGTCAGTACTCAGCGCTTTTGACACCTGCAGGGTGCCACGTCGCCTCCTTGTAAAAACATTAACATTTTTATCAGCATATAAGACTCCGTGGTCTAAAAGGAGGGCGCGAGGAAGCCTCAAGAAACTCGATCCTAGCTGCTGCTGTCATGATAGCATGTTTTATTCATGAGAGAACAGGTCGAAAATGAAACGACTAGAAGAAACGTATAAATATGTGATAGCTCTTTTGCTTTGAATAACTAAACCTATAGTCAATTCAGGTCGAAATGTTGTTAGTAATCCACCGTTGAAAAAGGGGGAAAAAAGGTAATTGAAAACGTGGATAATCTATAATACTGAAGAGACAAGTTCTTCTTGCCTCTCAAAAGGTAATAATTTATTTTTGTTCCTTTATATGACCATGCTTTAAGTTGTTCCTCTGGAACCAGTTCTTTATTTTGCTGTTGACGAAACAAATGTTCTGTGTATGGGTATTTAATCTTGTTGAAGCAGTCTACTGTGACGGAATGACAATTGTCTAAGGGCTTCAGGAGTAAAATTAATTCAAACTTTAAATCACATAGGCGTATGCATAATTCAGTTGAAATTGATACCATGGTAGTTTTATATTGTCGGTTGCATCGTAACGGTGAAGTCTGCATTTGTCTCAACGTAGCCAAGGTTCCACTTTCAACTGCGAATGGAAAGCGATGAACTGCACGTTCGAGGCAACGAGAAATTTAAGACTCTCTTTCAACCTACCAGTACCACAAAAATTTGGAAAGAAACGTGAAATTTACGTCTCCCAAGAAGTTTTCTTCTGATAATTTCCTGACTGCTTGTAAATAATTCAGTAATGTTGAAAGCTTATTGTCATTGTGTTTGTGTTATATCCTAGATTAAAGAATTTTACTTTTTCTAAAATACGTACAGTGTAATAATTGTCCCCAAACTTAATAGCTGAACACGACGAAAACAAAGTTAACCACTGTTCATTGGTGCATATGTAAAAGATTTCATTACTGCATTTGATCTGTTTAAGCACATAAATTATGGGCCAAAAGATGGAACACATTAATAAGGATTAGAGGTAATGATGTGGAACTAGCGACCAGCAACTTCGCATTTGGGTGGGTGGTCTGTTTTCAGTGGAAACACATGTGTTTGTTCTAGCCATCTATTAATTACAGCTCATAATTAACTCTGGTAACTTGCAAATGATATGCTAGTAAATGTATTGAATTTCATTTGGGTACAGAACGAAATGAAATGAAAAGAAACAGACCCCAAGGCATTAGTACAAACATAACAATGCAACAATAATATGTAGACTCAACATACTAGGTTCCCATATGAGAGCCGGACAAATTGCTGACTGCAGTTTTGTGCTTAGAAGTTCAAGATTTTAAAATACTGCAGCTGTCGACAATAACAATTATTTGCTAGCCGTTTTGGAGGTAACAAATAAACCTTTCTTTATTTGAATTGTACGTCCAAAATGTTTAATACAGTTCTGAGTTTATACCCTTGTGCGCCTCCGAACTTTGCTCTTGCCAATTTTTTTCTTTCGCCCTTTTTTTTTTCACGTTTCCAAGTTCAAAAGACGCTTGAAAATTATTCCTGGAGGCTTATTCACAAGGTAAATAAAACACAACACTTCGTATATGGTCCTACACGTTGAGACAGTGCATATGGAAGGCAGCCTGCTGTCTTACGTAACATTTTATGTGCCCTGCATTTATTATGTGGAGACATGAAGGGACATCACGATTCTAACACGGTGTTTACGGAGCCGATTCGCAATTGAGTTCCTCTGAGATTCCGTTAAATTACTGCATTCATGCTGCTGAACGTGTTTAACTTTCCTGATACGTACTAAGAAACAATCCACGCTTAATTTTGTGCATAAAAATGAACTACACAAACACGAAAACTTGATCTTTCTGCTGAACGAAGTAACTCGCGGCAGTTCGTAAAGTGAAGCCTCGTAAACCTGATTGTATCTTAGGTCTGTATAAATATACAAGATGACTTAAGCGTTTTGTCTTCTTTATTACGATTTCGTATATTTAATATGGCATTAGAAACGTCGTAGTGAACCAGGAAATGTTGACATTGAATGGGGCATGTCGAGTCCTTGTTTGTGCTGATAATGTTAACATATTTGGTGAAAACATAAATATTATGTATGAACAAAATCACAGAAGCCTTAATTAGTTGCTACTAAGGAGGGTGGTGTAGAAGGAAACGTTGAGAAAACTAAGTATGTATTCATGTCTCTGCAATAGAATGAAGAACAGTATTACAACGTAAACATAGCTAACAAATCCTTTCAAAATATGGCGAAAAAAGTATTTGGGAACGACACTAAAAATCAAAATTTCATTCATAAAAAAGTTAAGAGCAAATTCATTTCCCTAAATGCCTGCCACTATTTGGTTTAGAATTATTCCTGTTCTTGTTTGCTGTCTAAAACACAGAGATTTAACCTTTAGTTCCTTGTGCTGTTTTGTGTGGATGTGAAATTTAGTGCATCACGTTAAGAGAATGATATTGGCTAAGGCTGCTTGTCAACAGGTGCTGAGGAAGATGGTAGGAGGAAGAAAGGGAAGGGTGGAGAAGTTTGAATTATGAGGAGATCCAAATTTGTAGTCCACATAAAATATTATTAGGGTGGTATAATCAAGGCTGATGAGGAATGTTTCGTGGGGAAACCCGAATGAAAGGTAAAACTTGGAAGACCCATGTACAGATGGGAGGGTAATATTAAAAAAGTTTGTAAAGACGTAGAAAGGGATGGCGCTTCCTGGATTAATTTGGCTCACGAGAAGGGGAAATAGCGAGCTGTTGTGAAAATGGTAATGAACTTTCGGCTTCCATAAAATATGGGAATTTCTTTATTAGCTACGATATTATTGGCCTCTCAACCAAGACTGTAGTCCTTGGACTTGGTTCGTATGCTGGTTGGTGATAACCAACACGCCGGAGGACCTACTACCTGCCTATTCAGGGCACTACATGTGGGCCACCACACTGGTTCTTGTCTTCGTAGTCTGCACAGTTACGATAACATGTTACTCCATACATAAAAAAAGAAAGAAAATATGAAACAGTTTTAAAAAATAACTGAAGTGAATTTTTAAAATATCATAGTCCTAGACCAGTCATTACACGGTATACCAAGTTTTTCTTTAGAAGAAAAGCGTAAGCTTTGTATGCTTTCATACAAATTTATAACATCTAGATTCCATACAGGCCTATACACTCTTCAGCTGATTTTTGAAACAACTTCATTCTTTATTGAACCCTCTGAGTGACACTCACGCTATGTGAGTTGTAACCTTCTTGTTGTTTATTTTTGTAGTGTAACGTAGTATGGCCGGTCGGTTTGCAGTAGTGTACGCGCAGATCTGTAGCTATGTTGATATACATTTCTCCGACAAATCATAGTACCCCCAATTATAGTACTTTCTCTGTATGTGCACACCATGTTCCGTGGTGCACTGAAAATCGAAGGTGGTGTGTGGCAACACTGTCATCGGTACGTGCGGGCGGTCTGCCGTGGTATGTTGTACATAGAACATGGCGTGTATATACGGATCCACGTGGTAGATTAGTGGAGGTGCGGTGATTTCTGGGCCACTCTATATATTTAAAGGACTTAATTTAAAAACAGTGGCTGGAAAAAGAAAATAGGTGTAAACAATTTACAACCTATTCTAACAACAGTGTTAATGTGAAACATGTAACTTTGGAAATTGCACAGTACTTTTATAGTGAAATTTGTAAGTGACAAATAGGTTACCTTGCCGAATCCGAGCTAAAAGGAATCACGCTGTATTTTGTCCACGCACTGTTAGGGAAATGGTAAGGAAAGCAAATGATGTGAGGAAAGTTGCAGGTTCTAGATGGACTCCAATTTCACACACACACACACACACACACACACACACACACACACACACACACACACACACACANCACACACACACACACACACACACACACACACACACACACACACACACACACACACACACACACACACACACACACACATACACACACACAAAACACACCCCGACAGGGTGTCAAAAATCAATCAGCTAATGCTGTATGGGGAAACAAATGCGGGTTGTTCCGCGAGCCATACAAAACATGTAAATAAAGCTGAATCACATTACAGGCTAAGATCGTACCGCACAGAAAACACAGTTCTCTGTATTTACGTCTTCTGATATCTAGAGGCGGTCTACGGAACTCCAATATTCTCATAGTTCTCTTGCCATCTGGCGGCGGTCCATGGAACTCCAAGCGTTACGTTGCTACTCTTCTTACTGGATTTTATGTAAGATTAATGCCTGTGCATTTTGCGCAATGTTATAATAATGCAGACAGGTACTGAATTCTGACTACAATTTAAAAACATCTCACTCGAATTGTTACAATTCTCCGGAGGCCTCATATTTGTCATTGAAATAGCAGCGTTCCTTGTGCTGTATTTATGTAGGTCTTGTTGCTTATGTACACATCGGAACTCAGCTTTGCGACTCTAGAATCTCTGTATCTAAATGGAAAACAGAATCGCACACTATTCTCGTGTGCAACTCTTTATTCCTAAATGTGTAGCGTGTGAAACATGGACGTTGCTTATCGCCAAGCAGTTAAATCAGTTGTAAAGTTTCTGGCTTGAATTTTAATTTTTACTTTTGCTGCAATATTGAGTCTTCTCAAATGTATCAGATTAGAACCTTCAAATAAGCCGTAGCTGACAACTTTCACGTACCTCCTACTTTACCATTCATAATCGCTTTGACATCGTGATCAACGCGCTGTTTGACTTGAGCTGTTCGTACAGTAATCGTGTTGTAATCCATCAACCCACGTCACAAACCTTCGGATTATCATTAATCTGAACCACCGCCGAGTCGTCACAGAACTGTTATCCCGATGCGCGCTTCCCATTTGTTTGGCTGCTTCAGAGTCAGTTCCTGGTGATTATTTCTTTCGTGCAGCGTCGGCAGGTGTTCTTGACCACTAATGAGTCTCTCGTTTCCTCATGGTCTTGCCTTTCAATAGACACTCTCTCCTTGTATAGTACCATGCAGTCACTTGACCTCCTGACACTTTTATTTCTTTCTGTGGCGATATTTCAAAGGCAAGGTGTCTGAAGCAGGGACAACGGTGTCTCCTGATGATACAGAAGAAAGGACAAGGATGATGTTCATGCACTGAATCGTGTGCAGGATTGTATACCTTTATTCAGAGAGTTGATTTTTTCCGGGGGGGGGGGGGGGAATCTGCGTCAGTGGAATATTAATATGAAATCAACACTCGTCTGCCTCGGTAGAATAATGGCATCAAAGCAACAACGACTTCCGTTAAGTGACAGTTTGTCACTGACAATTTTAACTATTCACCTGTCGTCTGCACAGACTTCATGAAGAGCTTCCAAGTCAGGCTTTTACGGAAGTAAATGGTAACATATTATCTGCGAATGGTAGGAAGGATATGCGGAACGCCTGTATGTGACGAAATAATGAGCTTCAAGGGGTATTCAAAAAGCCTGCATTCCTATTCGACTGAGAAGAGATTTGCACACTTTTTCACTGTCTCTCTCTCTCTCACACACACATACACACACACATTAATGTATTTATATTATTCTTTCACTTTATTTGTTTATTTACTTATTTATTTACTTTTGCGAAGAACTTAAGTAAAGAATTTGTTTTCCTTAAAGTTACGAGATTAAACCTTATTGTCTTGCATCGCTGCCGCGTTTATTTAATTGTTACCTTACTAGTAATATTACACATCAAATTCACAACATTCAACCAACAAAATGCACAATGTTCTTCCTTAGAAACTTATTTCTGTATTATAACACCGAACATTCCAACAGGCTGGTTTAAGTGTTGTGAACTTGTTATCGACAATGTACGGAACGAACAATGTATAGATTACACATCCAGTATGTGGGTATGCTTCTGGTTTATCTGAATGTAAGCAATTGTGTGTTGTGTTTTATTAGCTTGTATACCGTGCCTGATGATGGTTCATATATGAACCGAAACACGTTGCACATATAATACACCCTATTATGCAATATAGAATTGTGTTTTGTCTGACGATGTTTTATTTTATTTTTATTTGCGAGCAATTATGCATGTTTGCCTCTTATGATTGTCACCATAAAATTGAAGGAAAATTTTTGCGTCGCATACAAGTCATTATTTTACGTTGTACAAAAACATTACCCCAATGAATATTGCTCTATTTTATTTACAGTTTTAAATCTTGGAAAGGCGATGAGACGGATTTTAGTGTCATTTAACGGACGTTAACTTTCTGTTCTGTAAGACCCTTAGTTATACACAGTGGTGCAGAAGTCACTTGACACTGCCTTTCTGTTGTTAAACATGGACTGTCAAGTGACTTCTGCACCACTCTGTTTACTCCGACACCTTACTTCCAGTTCTCATTGTGGTGACTCTAGAGGTTACCCCTTCTTGGTACGTGACTGCATGTAGTGTGTCAGAACTTTCCCGATGTTTTGGAGGATTATGTTACATGCGCCCTGAAGAAGGGAATAACAAGTTTCTTTGACACGTCGGGTAGTACTGTACCACAATACCCAGTGGTAAAGCTCCAACACGTCAGTCTTCATCTTAAAATTCAACAGTGATCACCCACTCGGGGCTTAGTTTCCTTTCCCCGCCAGAGCTAATAGTACCCCGTTCATTATCTAACATGGCATTCAAGTCAAAATCTTCTTGCAGTTATAGTCACAGACTTTTTGAAACCAGAAAACTATTAAATGTGTGCTACGGCTGTCTTTACTGCACAAGAAACTGTAACCCAAAGAACTGAGCGGGTTTCTGAAACGGTTAATCAATTTGGAGCCAGCTGCCTTTACCGACTGAGCCGCCACAACTCGTACACATTAGATGTCAACACTGGTCTGTTTCCACACCGCCAGCATGTTCCTCCGACAGAAGTAATTGCTCAGCCCCCTTCCTTCGATAATATTATGAAGTTTATCGATCTTGTACTGACGACAGGCTTTCTTAAGCAAAATGGATCACGTTTTACAATGATGAATGATGAAGAAGCAAAGTGCGCAGCTATTGTCTTTTCTGGGTTTTGTATTGGCAGCCTAGTGTCTTGAGTCAGCAGTTTCTATTGGTGGACGAATTTCAAGAGGCACAGATGAGACGGTTACCCGTTAATCGCCATGCTAACGTGTATTGTGTTCTCTTGGCCTGATAATAAGTGCCCTCTCTCCTTTTTTATGCTGACTTGCAGAAATGTGTTTTGTATGCTGTAGGAAGAATATAGTGTATTGGTGGTGGTGGGGTCCGGAGGACAGGCACATGGTATTAAAGTAGCAGTCTCACTCTAATGCAGTATGTGACACGCGCCATGATGAAGATTAATGTGCAGAAGGACAAAATTATGGAAGCAGCTGGCACATAAACCGCATAGTCCTGGCGTAGCAATGAGACGGATAACTAGTCAAACCAAGCTATTGTATTTGCCATGTCGACTGGAGCTAAAATGTTCACAGTTTGTTTGCAACCCACATCAGTTTTTACTTGAACTATGCCAGTGACTGAAAGGGAAAAATATTTAGGATTAGGAATCACTTTCTGTGTTTTCAGGGATATGTTTAAGTGTAATGCACGTTGAGGTTTGTGGGTTGTCACGGAATTTTTGTTTAAACATTACACTAATTATAGGCCACTCTGTATTTAAGCCGTACATGAAAGGTGTTGAGTCTGAATGTTATGAAAATATATTCAGAGAAGAAGCCACTTGGGAGACCTAGGCGTAGGTGGGAGGTATATATTAAAATTCTTCTTAAATAAGGAGGATGTGAGCAAATGGGCTGGATCCATTCTGTTGAAGATAGAGTTCGGTAGCCTTGTGACAGCGATCATGAATTTTCCAATTCCAATAAAGTGGTCAAAATTACTGACCAGCTGGGCGACTATTAGCTTGTCAATACGGGCCGTGCTTCATACCGTTATCTGTAAACATATGTGAATATATGATACTGAAATGTCTGGCATGATCCTTCTTCTCTGAAATGAGGATAAATCATAAATTTCAGCCCCCTCCCCCCATCATTCTTTTCCATATATTCATTTGAAAAGTCTTTTTTTTGGCGAAATTCTTCAATAAACTTTAAAATTAGGGTCTTTCCTCAAACGTACCTTAATGCATCTCTGTTATCAACTGTTCGGTTAAGTGTGGTTACGGAAATGATCGCCGTTTGACGTCGGAACGAAAGGAGGTCCATAAATTCCTTCGCGAAAAAATTCTCGTTATTAGCATTTACGGAGGATGATAGCCCGTAGGTACCTGCGAATCATTTTTTATTTCATAGTCATTGTTGTTACTGAAGTGACATATAGGCCAATTTATCTTGCCTAGAAATGGCAAAAAAGTGGCCTACTTAATTTAATGTATCACTTTGTGTTAGATAATGACCATTTCTAGCAAAGCAAGGTCACGCTGAGTTCTTAGTTCTTTGTTACAAACGTTTACTTTACGACGCTGCAACACGTACTGATGTTACAGGCCGACACCGTAGAATTTGTTACGGCAGAAAACTTTAGAACAATAACTCTAAAAGAACTGTCAGTATTTACTTTGTAGCACTATTTTTGGTATAGGCTACGGGCTGGAAAACCGAGGAATTGTCGCTCATTTTCCGGTAGGGGCTGAAAAATTGTTGCGTATCCAAAAGCGTTCAGACCGGCTATGCGGCCTACACAGACCCCTATATAATGGTTACCGCAGGTAAAGTGGCCGGGCCGTGGTGCTGGGTATTCACTTCTACGTAATGCCGAGGTTAAGAATGGGTGGATGTTTACCTTTTCTGCCCAAATACCTTCATGGCGTGCACAGGGACAATTTTACTTTTATCATAGTATTCTTCTGGCTGGACTAAATACAATGAAAGTAACTCTAGGAAGGTTATTTTGTCTCCGGTCGAGGCTCGATTGTGGTATCACCGAAAGAGATAAAATCGCGTTATTAATGTGGCTATTTTCAGTACAGTGGCGACTGTATAAATCTGAATATTTGATGTAGGTGTAAGCTACGTGAAGAGGAGTGCAGGGATCTGCTATGGATGTTTATACAATTAGGTAAGGCAGACACACGCCCGGACTTTCACACAGTAATATCATAATCTTGTTTTATTTTTCTGTGATGGAAGAAAAAATATTCTAAGATGCAGTTTGGTCCTTTTCGCAAGCTTCAAGGTATAACTGCCATTTAAGCAATGAGCAATTTTATCTTTCTCTTAAAACGTTCTTCATTTATTCTCTGATATGTGTATAGAGACATTTATAGACGTAAAGCTTATTCATTTTCTGAGCTTGTAGAAGAAATAGATGAAGTTAGGCTGCTTTTGATTGATGGTTCTTATTACGTGCGCACATGTAAAATCTACTGCACGCCTTGCTTACGTATAGTACGTGACGTGAACTAATCGTTGTATCGTTTAAGGCAGAATTTCCGTAACATGAGAGCGTTACTGGCTAGGAGAAGGACATGAATTGCTGACGAGTACATACGCAAGGAAAATGTTATTTTCCGTAGATGCTGTTGTGCACTGAAGGGCTGGTGATGTCTGTAGCAACCCTTATTATTTCGTGGCGCTAAAATATGAAAAGGGTTTGGTTGTAATTAATTCGTGTGTAATCTTCCTGTATACCACAAGCAGTAACACATATCTTTGTCCTTATCTTCTAGAATTATAGAATGCACGTCAAGTCAAGGGACTCCTAGAAAGGGATATGTTTGTAAGCTTCAGGAAATTATATAGAACTTCTGTTTGAATGTCCCTGTCCTACGCACTTAGCTAAAACAATGAACGTGCTTAGCAAGAATCTATCAGATAGGCTTATTGCTCATTAAATGATGCGATCTGAAATTAGTAGAACCTAACTAAATTTTATTGGGAAGGAAGATATCATTTTATGCCGTCTGAGAAATGCCACCCCACCCCATCCCACCCCACCCCCAATAAACACAGCACTTTTATGTTTATGTTGTTAATTTCCGTGCATCTAATTAATTTAGTAAATAAAACCAACAAATGCAAAATATTTAGTTTTTATTTAACTCCTAATTCAATTCCTCCCCGACATGTTTCGTCATATTTGCTGCCATCTTCAAGGGAGTTACATTTGATTACATAAAACTACTTTCAGTGTCCACTGATGTGTCACATATTTAAGGGGGTTACATTTGATTACATAAAACTACTTTCATTGTCCATTAGTGTGTCACATATTTAAGGGGGTTACATTTGATTACATAGAACTACTTCCAATGTGTATTAATGTGTCACATATTAATGCACATTGAAAGTAGTTTTATGTAATCAAATGTAACCCCCTTGAAGATGGCAGCAAATATGCCGACACATGTCGGGGAGGAGTTGAATTAGAAGTTAAATAAAGAGTAAATGTTGTGCATTTGTTGGCTTTATTTTACTAAAGCCCTTTTATATTATTACCTCTTTCTTCTTTACTACAGAATGCGAAAGACAGATCGAGACCAAATATAAATTGCTTCTACTGAGGTAATAGCCATAAAGTTTAGCTGGAAAGGTATTTTGTGTTGTTGTTTCAGCAGGTCATGGTCATTAAACGAAGGTAAAGATGTCTTGTTCCTGCCACTAGTCAATAGTGCTGTATCAAAGACACAGTGACCAGCAGTTATATCTTGTGTCACACGTCGGAAGGTGCTGAGTTTTACCGCGCAACATACCTGACGATGAGAACGTGTGGTCTCTCATTGCTAGACAGCGTCTTGCGCACAGTCACTTTGCTTCTGTCGTCTTACCCAGACCGCTATTAACATTGCAAGGCAAGTAGACCCTGTGCACGCCATAAATGCGAATGGGGAGAGTGCAAGTATAGCTCCACGGATTCTTAACCTAGTCTTTAGATAGAAATGAATGGTTCATGCTACTCAGACTTTGCCACCGGGAAAAGAGCCCTCAGTTAGTGATGAATAGGGGGCCCGGTGGGCCCCAGTTCCGGTTCCGAAGGTTTGGATACGAGAATGGCCTCTGTTCGTGGCAACGTCTAACAAAGATTTCTCAGTTGTCCGGCCCACAGCCTAGCCACTATGTGGAGTGAGCTGTCTATGTTCCTCTATCCAATACTGCACTAAGCTTAGCGTGAAGCATTTATAACTTGTAACAGGAATTCGCAGATTGCACCAGAGAATATTTCAGTCGCAGTCATTTCTTTGTTGTGGTGTTTATCGTGAAAGAGAAAGCAGATTATGTTACCATACCGTAAAATACCATACCACACTTTATTGATTACATTATATTACCACAAGTAACATGGCAAACCACTTTTTAATTCCGGTAAGTGCAATTCTGTAGAAATAATCAGAGCAGACATGTTACTTTATCACAGAAACAGATCTGCTCTAAATTTACAATAAAAATTAATTAACAAGTTTGTACCAGTACCTGAAAGTTGTTCAAAATTTAAGTGCTTTTAGCCAAGAATAAGTGCTAAATGCGCATGTAAAGGAAATGTCACTATGACGTTAAGAATCTGGAGCATCACTTGTGTAGAAGTGACAATAAAAGAACGGTGTTCACACTATTATGAGTTCCGTCCTGATTGTTGTCAATAAACTGAAAATGAAAGGGGTACATTAGAATGATAAACAGTTACGTCAAGATATGTGGAGAGCCACTTCAGAAAGACACAGTATAGATTTCAGGGTAGGAAACAGCCACTTGCTGCAGACTTCAAGCATCTCTTCCGTTGCAAGTTTAAAAATACCAAGTATCCTTGAGTTCAACCTGGCTGTTGGCTGGTAGTTTAAAATTAATGGATTAAATTAAATCCTTGACGCGATGAAATGTACAAGTTGTTTTTATGTAACAAGGTTGTACTACCATTTATGAAGATTCCCTGGGGCGCTGCGATGTTCTGTAGGAAACCTGCTACGTTACTTTCCTCACTAAAGGACATTCCTTCTTATCGGCAAATCTCTATCGAGTATAAATCGAACTTCCACCCTGTGGCTTTTGCGGTCATAGGACAGATGGTTAACCATTACGCTTGCTAAAGGAGATGTGACCTTTAACCTCTTCTATCACCCCTCTGCAATCCTTACAATCATCTTGAGAAAAGAACCTGCAAAGGGGCTTAGGATAAGTGGGCTGACCTGATCACAGGATTTGTCCCATGGCCATGTCCATACAAATAGCCAAGTTGCCGTCACTTTGTGATCTGTTTGATCTTGTTTATGGACTAATGTGAAGTTGCTAGCCTGTGTACGGTAAAGCGAAAACCTTTATTTTGTTTTAAATTCCTTACACTAAGCAACTCTGCAATAAAATCTCCTTTTCGGGTTTATCTCAGTTGTAAAGGATATGAAGGTTTTGAAAATAGGATTTATGTTACCATTTACGCTAATGCATGAAAGAGCAATGTTTCAAACATTTTACATGTTTGTAATATTAACAAGGTCTTCAAACTGTGGATACATTTAGTAAAGAACGGCGCTGTCTTCTGGGATGTGAGGCGGTGTGACGCACCCATCTTATATCCTGAAGATGGAGGCAGTAGGTTTCTCCAAAATGTTCGTAAACTTCTACCAGACTGCACGCGTCACATCCCATAAGACAATAACATTCACTGTCACCATCATGACTTCAAATCTTATATTAATATGGCGTCTGCATAATAGATACAAAAACGGGCCTGTAATCATGTCACTAATTGAGGGCGCGTTCTTCTGCTACATGACGCTGCGTCGCCGGGTACTCGGTCTGAACGTTTCGAAGGACCATTGGTCCTTCATCTTCAAGGGTCTAGACGTGCGAGAACAAATCTTTTTGGACCTCTAGGCGCGGAAGAATGGAATCCTCTACCGCACGGCCGCGGAAACTTGCTACCGCGAATGAAACTGCTTACTTCTGAAGGAGAACTGTGCGAAGTTTTAAAAAAGTCGAAAAAGAATTCTTCTAAACCTCGTGACAATAACGAATTCTGTCAGGTTACCCTTTTTTAATAGATGGGAGTGTTGCTGTCCAACCGCTGCCTTTGTCAGAATCTAGCTATAAATCATGAATTTTTAACGCAGATCCACGTGTTTACAACATTTCAAATTATAATTTACACCAATAAGAAAGAAGAACAGGCCTATTCTTAGAATGTCAATTTTGGTCTATTAATGTTCTCATCTGACCTATATATTTCAAGGAATCTTAGACGTAGTGAAGATATCTATTTACAATAACGTTCCAAAATTATTTTCCAGCAACAATGAAGTCACCATTTGTTGAAAAGGAATGCGAATAACGCTGGTTCGGTGTATGTGTGCACTGAGGCAGCACCTCCATTTATCTCCTGTGTAAAGTCGAGGACATCTGCAGATATCCTTGACAGTGCGAAATATATTGCAGCGCCCGACAGCGACTTAAAAACATATCCTGCAGAGAGTTAAACTGCGAGGATGATTCACAGTCAACTTAACGTAACACTAGGCGATGTGGCCTCTTCCAAAATCATCTGCTGGCGCACCAGACTCCCTTTAGCTCTTTCTTGACATGCCAAGAAATTGTTTTGAGTGCCTTGTCCGTCTATTATCTATCTGTCGAATTTTACGGTATGAATAGGAAGGGCTGCTCGTAGTTGTGAATACGAAAGAAGCAACTCCTGCCAAGTTTTTATTTACGTCCTTCTTCATATTGTTTACCCTATAGCGAATTTCCCGGGTTTGTACATTAATTTATAAATGCAATAGACAACGGTTATTTTACGAAGTAATACACATTCATTCAATATACTTCCACTCACTGTACGTATTTCTGTATCTCAGAAAGAATTTCATTTTGCATAACCTCATAAAGAGAAACTTGCACTTTGAATGCGTGTAATTAAACTTGGGCAAAGCTTTGAAACAAATTGGACTTCTTAATCTTTTCACTGTGCTAATGAACGACTTTTTTCGCAGTAAATTCACATTTCCATTTGTTAATTATCTGTATAAAATTACGACTGTCTCAAACTACTCTGATAAATGCTAGACTAGTATCGTAAACAGAAGAAACTTTCAACTAGGTGTCATCATCTCGTTGTGTTTCAAATTGAAGTTATTTATATGTCCAGACTAACACAACTAACAAGAAGAATATAAAGGCCTCTACCTGATATAATTTATCTTTTATGTAAACTGCACAACAACCTAATTATGGCCATAAAAATCGGCCGAAGCTTGTCGTAGTGAACATAATATACAATAGTCTTGTTGGTTGCTTTAGTCTGAATACATAAATAAATTAGACGAAATTTCTTTCCCCTTGTATCATACGTTCACTACACTAATCTTTTATATGCTGCATAGTATATCTGGTTACGGTTTAAATTAAACATGAGGTTGTTTTTACAAATGAGTGCAGTATGTTACGTGAACTGAAAAGTGAACCGTGAGTAAAGAAGGAAACAGAGGCTGATCGCCAGGACATGGAAGTACTGTCCGTACCACTAACACAGCATGTAAACGTCGTATTGCAGAGCACCATTTTGAAGCGAACTATTGTTATTCGTCTATTGTGAATGCTACGTTTTTACGACCGTTTCATTGACGCATTGGCTTGACAGTATCTATACACGTGCTTTTCATTGGCAGCGGTCATGAGGTGCGGAATGGTTTAACGTGGGTGGTTGGCCATTCAGGTCGAGACAGTGGACATTTTTAACTGACAGAATGGACCACCATCGTTGATAAGCAAAACACTCGCCCTGTGTTTAGCGGCCAGTATGAGAAGCTGGAGATTCCATACCTACCCTTAGTTACGGTGCTCAGAGGATGTCTTTGGTTTTTCGGTTGCTAGGCTTTGGCATTTTCTTTCTAATTGATTACAGTTTGGCGGTGATGCTAGACAGTGCGATAGACGACAGCATCTTTTAAATTTTTACGGACGTAACAAGGCGCTCTTTTGTCTGATTTGGCGACATAACTAGATAAACTGTTGTTGACTCTTCAACTGTGGGCTGTTTCTTTCCTTGTAATATTAGAGTATAAATGTAGCTGCAATATTCAATTAGTTTACAAAAAATCTTGGCATATTTATTTACTGGCTTGATAAACAAAACAGAAGCCACTATGTATATGTTGTTAATTCAAGACAGTAGAAGTAGCATTTATAGTAATTCTGTATTTAGTATCTGCTGGCGTATAGCTTAAATATCTAAAGTCTTCACCATAGAAGAAACCACTAGAATCTAAGTGGACTTTTTCTATCCGTTTCAAATCCTTACAACGTGATTTTCAAAAGCATTTTCATACCATCCTTCAATATACGTCTTTCTGTTGCACATGCCTACTATTTATGATGCTTAGTGACAGAATTGTATAGCATTAAGAAATTAACTTTCTCCCAGTGTACTATGCATCTGGCGTAGTTGAACTTCTTGATTTAATGAGCATGATTTTGTAGGCCTATATGTGAGGTAAAACCCATAAGTGTCCATGTAATATTAACCTTTCTCCTTTAAACATCATTTCCAGCATCAGGTACTGTATGTGCTGATCTGTGGCTCGCTCACAGAATGCAGCCGTTAATATTAGCTGTAGTAAAATGCTGATAATGCTGAGTGAGTATACGAGATATAATCAGATAACACAACACAGTTTGGTTCACCACATGCAGCCTGGTGATAATATGAGACTAAGTTTCTGAGAGTGTTGATTATGATCAGTCCTTCTGGAATGTTTCGCCATTTATTCTGGTAGACAGGTATCAATTTTTCTGTGGAACCTGCTGTACTCGACTTTGGGGAAACTTTTATATCCCTTTAAGAAACTACACGTCGTCACTTTCTCAAAGACGGCAATTTCATATATTAATTCTTTGGCGCCGAAAGACACTTATGTTGCGTTGCATCGAGTTCATGAATGACGCAGCACACGCGTCGGCCAAACACGGCGTTATTTGTAGAAGCCTGTTCGGTCTTTTCCATATGCTGTCGCCTTTTTTGTGTAAGAGTTCGCATTAAAAAATTAAATTCTTCAGATCATTTCCCTGCTTACCTCATATTGTACCAGGAATTAATTTCGGTGCCAAAGAGTTAATTTCCTAATAATTTTAACCTTTGGCCACCTGCTTTATAAGCGATGTATATTTCTGTTTGTATTTGGCCTGTTTTGTTTATTTTCTTGAAGGGAAGTAGCTCTTGATATTGTCGTCATGGATTTACAAAACGAAGGAAGATACGGAATACAGTTATGTTTTCACATAAAAAACCCTTTAAGTAAGTTTATTTTCCTGTTTCTTACCCGAAAATGTAGACATTAAACTATAGAAAACTATAATTTTAGACTAGTACTGTTATGTTCTTCGACTCCCCTGATTGCCAGAACTCTTTGGAAGTAACCTACAGTTGTACTGCTGAACTCTAAGTGTGAAACGTGGAAAACCCACCCCTAGAGAGGAACACAGGTTGAGGGTGTCTGAGAACAGGGTGCTGAAGAAACTATTTGGACGTAAGAGAAAGAAAGTAGGCAGGAGGCTTGAGGAAATAATCTGCAAATTTTACCACTGAGTGAGTGTTATCAGGGTGATCAAGTCATTGCGGCGTATGCGCCAGGATATCTGTCACGGGACCACGCGGGCGTAACCCATTACGACTGTGGCTCGGAAAGCAAGGCGTGTGCTTGTAACTTGCGGAGTTAAGTGTAACTCTTCGATTATACTCATGTACCAGTTTATGAGTACATAATTTCAGTGACAAAACCCACTGACTGAGTAGGTGTCTAAACGAATGTTTATTTGAGATTTCTGTCACAAAGCAGAAGATTGTTTATCATTAAGAATTTGGCAGCGACGTTACTGCAACAAAAATTGTGTTGTGAAAGCTGAAGTGAAGGTTTGGGACACCAGCAAATCTAGAAACGTGTCTTTAGCTTTGTTAAATAATAGCATGGAGCATAAAGTGGACCTTAGTCCGAAAAGTCGGATAAAAACGGATAAATAAGTATAGGATAATCCTGCCAATTTATGGCAATATTCAACAACGAAAATTAAAATAGTCTCAAGTGTTCCCGTTACGTATATTGTTCAATTAAAAACATGTACCTTTCTCATATTTTCCTGAAAATTTCAACACTTTTAGCACCTGATGTATCCTCGGAACCTGAGAGAAAGAGGCCACTTGGAAAATCTAGGCGTAGACGGGAGGATAATATTAAAATTGGCGTGATATAAATAAGATGGAAGGTTGTGGACTGGATTGCTTTGGATCAGGGTAGAAGCAAGAATCTTGAGGACACTATAATAAAACGTCAGAGAATTTCTCGACTAGTCGGTGGTCTGTTTGGTCTCTGCTTCATGGAGTTAGCTGCTCCTCAGGAAGTAGCAAAGTGTGATAATAATATGGAATTTAGTTTAAACTATAAGAAAGGACTGTACGAGGTGCTTCTTTATTCCCCCTAATTTTTAGGAATGATAACAGGAGACAGTGATTCAGCCGGCCATTTCCTTCATCCTTTTCTTGCTGGATAGTTTTTACATGAGTGGATCAAGAGGAGTCATATATTACAGTACATAATGACTACAATTTTCTCGGACGTCTAACTATTCTCACGTAACGTACTGAGGGCGTGTCCACAAGATCGCCACAGGGACCATCCTATGCGCTATGATTACGCATATGCTGGCCAGCCCAAATCGTGTCAATCTTCGGAAGCGACAATCACTGTGATTTGCCGCACAGCTGAATTAAAGTCTGTAATAACAGAAGAAAACCGAGCATACAGGCGCGAGTGCCACAACTGAATGTTGCAGGATGTATATCTTTAAGAGTGAAGGTTATTTCTTACATTGCTGGCAGTGATGCAACCGCTGACACGGGTATTTCGGTTCTCAGTAGGAAACGCCTTTGTCTAATAGTCCCCGTTTGAATAGAGTTTATTTTCATATTAGGAATCCTGGTCTGAATATCAGTTATGAATGTTCGTTTAAACCAAGGCAAGCCGGTGGACTTAATAAATTCAACTCTATATTACATTTTTCCACAAGCAGCAGATATCTACGTCAACCATTTGAACATATTACAAAGCAGTGTGTTACAACAATCTGATAATGGCGGATGAAGAACAAGCACATGAGATGAATTTTGGAGGTAACTTTGGAATAAAAAATTTACCCTGCTGAGCAGACCCTATCCTGAAACGCCGGTAGTCACTCAGCTGTAGCGCAGATACTGAAGGTTTTTCTCTAGAGCGTCTCCCTAGAGCTCTATTCTTCGCTGTACAGCCTACTTCTATATTTTCGTCTCCAGTTGCCTGGCTATACTGTTTGCACGAATATTGATAATAACAACCATGTAATGTTTTCCATATCGACATACCCTTTGGGCACCTTAGTATAGAACAAATGATGGAAGGGAACAGCCTGGAGAAACCAGGAACCGTGTGCCCCTTTGTCCTCACTGTGTACGGTACTGCGTTCCATGGTCTTAATATAGACAAAAAATTTCTACCGTTGTCTGGGAACCAATTGTTCCTTGCCGTGTTCAAAATATCTTTTCACTAGACCCAGTTCTGAGCCAAATAATGGAGTCTGTACCGTAACCCTATGTTTCACAACGAACGTGGACCTGTATTTTTCTAAGTTCAAACTGTAATCAAGACTGTCCCATTTGCGGGTGTAAATTCAGGGCAGTCCTTGGAGACACGGATTTCAGAATATTCACGGCTGCATGTTGATAACGGAACGTAATGAGGATAGCAAAGATGGAATTAATTCCCATGCGAAATATTTGGACGGACAGCAGCGTGGCCTTGGTAACAATTACAGAAAACGTAAATGTTGGACCATGCTGCACAAGACACGCGCTCTCGTGTAAATCGTGCTCTCCGGTACGTTTTCATCATTCCTTGTTCTACCGGAAATCACAGACCTTGTGTGGAAAATCACTACCATTTCCCAGTGGAGCCATTTTCGGAAACCACAACTTTTCTCTTTCTTTTCACTCTTTATACGAAATGGCATTGCCTGGAATCCAGTAAGAGCAGGGTTTTAGATTACGGGGTCGTGCTGGTGTTAGAAGCACCAGCACGACCCATTCTCTGTATAGTTTTCTGCACGTATGTAACGGCCGTGTAGGTCGTAGGAAAGGGTCTACTTTGTGGCCGCTTCCAAATCCACAACTTGACAATGGATTTATGGGAACTGTAAGCATGGAACAAAGTCCCTGGTCCCTCTGATAGTTCTTCGCATTGAAAGACTGAATAAGAGGAAGGAGAATCATCTTCCTGAAATATGAGGTTAAATTAAGTTTTGAATATTAACGACTGTCTATTTTTTGCATTCTGTTGCTCAGAAACTTTTGCAAGGCCTGCCAGTGTGCTGTTCACAAGAATTTCTTCGATACGGTCTCATTTGCCTTTTACTGTCACCTTAGCATTACGGCTTCAAATTTTGTAGGTTTTGTCTGTGTTCGAGGGACTTCATCGGTGCTTCTGGGAAGATATGTTAAATACTTCGTCGCTTTCTTTCTGCGTTTTTCTCATTTAATCTTTCTCAGACCGTTCTGCAATTTGGTGTTATGTAACCCATTCAGCTTATAGGTGTGTTTAAGGTATTTAATCGTAGCAACTACAGACGGCCTCTACGAACACAGATTGTCTGTACTTAAAAAATTATACTTTAGAATGAAAATGGCTAATTACCCTTTAACTCTTTAAGGATCTATAGGTTCTGTATGGATAATTAAATTTGACAATCCATAAGTTCGGAAATATTTTTAAGGTGTAACACTCCTGGCGCTTGCGGCTCTTTATTTTCTCCGTTATTCTTACTTTTTATAACAGTTAAAACTGAAAAAATAGCCTGTATCTGGGGTCCGCAAATTTTCCAAAAATCTGGGGGCCACATCCAAATTTTAGGCGCCAGAACGATGACAAGAAACGAGTTCCGTACCAAGGACCCATAATTCGGAAATGACCTGAGAACCTCACTGCCCTCTGGCGCTTTCTGTTCGGTGCATGTGATCTGATAAACAAAACACTGCAATAATTACGCTGAAAATATTAGGCACCAACATACAAAATTTAGCCGGCAGAGCGACCAGGCGCCGCGAATTTGTTCACTTGTGAGATACTTATTTCAGGTGTGCTATAGCAATCTCAATTCTCATCTACCTTAAGAATAAATGAGTATATAATAAGGATTTTCAGGCAGACAAACTGGAATAAATAGTCTAGCTTCTGCGTTGGACGTGGGGGCGCAACATGAAAACTAGCGTATTAGCAAATGCTGTACAGGGAAAGGGTTTGAGAACCAGTGACTTGCTCTTGCGAACACGGTGTAAATTCGCATTTCGTAGAAGGCTGGGACTTCCTTGGCTAATCGAAAGATTGATATGTTCTCAAGAAGGGTTCTGGTGCGTGGGATTACGTGTGTTTGCATGATGTCATTCCAAATGGCTTGAATTTTGATGGACAATTGGTTTGATACGGAAGAATATCAAGATCGGAATGGGGTTTAGAGGAGAGGAGAGCGTTCTTGTAAGCAGTCCTGTTTCGTACGTCTCAGGAAAACTGAAAATAAATTGTGGGAAGCGGAAAGGAATTTAACACAGTACATTAAAATGTGAGACCGGCGTAATAAACATGATAATTTCATCCCGCACCTCATAAAGAGTGGGCCAGGATAACGTAGTCGGTATAGCGACTCGCTACGGGCTGGACGGTCCGGGGATCGAATCCCGGTGGGGGCGAGATTTTCCGCAGCCGTCCAGACAGGCCTTGGGGCCCACCCAGCCTCCTGTACAATGGGTATCAGGTCTCTTTCCCGGGGGTAAAGCGGCCGGAGCGTGGGGTTTGCCACCCTATCCCCTCCTCGTGCCGAGTCTCACGAACGGGTAGAGCTATACCTCTGCTCGCCCTCTTAGGCCCTCAGGGCCTGTTATAGGGTGAACCTTTACCGTTACCTTACCTCATAAAGAAGATTTGGCGTTCTGTATGGGAAGCGCTTGTGACGACAGATAGACCTACTTATAGTTTAACTGATCTTAACTTTTCATGTGTCAGGAGAAAAGTATACAAAATATCATATGCCTGTGGCTTGTAGTGGTTGGTTTCTTATTAAAATGGCTACACAGACGTGTACAAATATCAGGCCATCGAATCATAGTGTTTCCCTTGAACAATTCACGGAAGAAAAATACTCTTCGTTCTTAATATCTATAGATTTAGTCTTGCAACATTGACGTTCGTCTGATTACTTTTGAGATATCGCAAATGGATGTTAAAGGCACAATCAATATGTCAGTTATCCAGCCGACAAATCTGTCTGTAGATGTCAGCCGAGTATTTCGCCCTTTATGCCATGCTTCTAAGACTTATAAAAATTTTCTGATATTTTAACGTGCACATTAATGGCATATACATACTGAAATGCTTTATGAGTACAAAGGAATTGTAAGTCATTCAAACTACCCAACTTTTTAATGATTTCCAATAATTTGTAAATTACGAACACCATCTTTATTTCCTTATACTCTTACTAACATACACAAACAAATGAAACACTTAACGTGTGTGAAAAGCCTGCAACATATGAAACGACTTACGGCAAATAGTGCTCACGAGAAATGATAAAATCGTATGTCCCAGAAGTCAGAATTTATTAATGTGATCTGTTACGTACTTGTAAGCCTTCCAGTTTAAGCGATGACAATGTACAGTACTGGTAAACATCGTAACATTGCACTAGGTATTATAAAAATTTATGTATCTTATCAGAAAATAGTGGTTTATGTGCTGCATCTCCCCTACTAACAACTTTTGAATAAATTTAGTAGACTGTGATGGAAGTATGATAAGAAAACCTTGCGCTTTTATACATTTAACCGTTTCATTTTGTCCCTAACTGGTTGCAACACAGACGGCGGAGATATGTAGAGACATTAAAGCCTTTTAGTGTAGAATCTTAACATTTGATGTGGGAATTAATTGTGAAATACATGAAACATCTGGCTTCATATCGCTGTGCTTTAGACAGTGTTACACAACCTGTCTGTTGTGCAATTTGCATATATTCGTCTTGTCTTTTGGTAGCGATAACTAATAAACAATAGCATTTAGACAACTGAATTTCAGTAAGCATGTCATAAAACGACTGGCACTTTCTTCGACTTCTGTATTCACGATACAACTAACACGACAGGGGTGCGAAGTCATGAGAATTTGTCTTGACGGTTTTAAAGTAGTGAGAGCGTATCAATAAAAATTGGGCGCAAAAATAGACATCGGAATTTATAACGTTAAATTCCTTGCGTTTTTTCTGCTAACTTCCGTATAGTACCTAAATATAGGCCTCAAAACATTTAGTGGTTAGCAGTCGCTGTCTGTTGTATCCAGGACGAATTATTCGAATTTTTCAACATAGCACGGAACATGGATTAACTGAATTATTCGGCCGGAATGTGTTGTTCGAATTCGTATTGTCGAAGGTCGCATATCCTCTGTCCCTGTCATCACAATTCCTGTCCATTGTGCTTTCAAGAACATCGACGCTGCGTAACACCCCAGAAGAGCGCAGATCTCCACATACAAATAAGTTGTTTGAAGAAGGCAAACTTTCTTGATTCAAGATTTTAAAAGCAGCAAATTACTGCTGTCAAAAGTGAAGAGAATTGGGTGTAACTTATCAGTTGGGTGTAAATTATCAGTAATGTGTACTCCAGCTGAAAAATTTTATTATTTAAGATGGTTTCAAATTTTTTTCTATAATTTTGAAATGTCCACGCTGTTATTAATACTTTATACAATTATGTCTTGCGAGTACTTTCCGTCAGTTATTATCTATTCATTTAAGTAACTACCTATTATGAGTGAAATGAATCCTTCTGTAGGATCTGAAACTTTCAATGCATCCATTCAGTAGTGCCTTCTCAGGCGATTATCCGAGTCATAGTTGATGGCAAAGGCGCTGATGGTGGAGACACAGAAAAATTGTAACATTAGTTCGTAGCTAATCTTGACGCTGCTGATAGCTTGAGAATTTTTCAGAGGAACTGTCATGCTCAAAATAGCGACCAGTGTACACGGTGTGAAGTTTCGGGTTTCATAATTGTGAAGAGAAGTGGGCGGCTTCCTTGAGCACCTGAGAGACTATTATATTCTGAAGAAGTCTCTTCTATGAAGTCAGTTAATTTAGAAGATCTCTTATGAAATTATTTTTACGTAAAGACCTATATTGCCTTTCTTTTTATTTATATAACACGCCCTTAAATTTATTTTTCTACTGTTTCTTTTAGTATCTAAAGATAGATTGTAACCAGCTGTGCCAAACGGTGACTTGGTGTGTAACAGGATGTGTTTCAGAATATTTTATTCTTTCGTGGGAAGGAAGCGGGATAGAAAACGCAGGAGGACACGAGGGACAATAATTTACTAGAAAATCCCTAAAATCCGCTGTGAATTTGTTGCAAGTCGTGCTGCTAGTTGAGGACTATCCACACAGATCTTGGGGGATTATTCGCACACGTTGCTGGCTCCAGCCCACAGGGCGGGTCATGCCCTGTGACACGTAAGGTAACTAAATATACAGTAGCCCTGTCTTCAACTGCTCGGATCATTAATTTCTGGAGCCCCTCACATTTCACACCTCTCAGAGTAATTACTCGTTTGCTGCTCCAGCTCTGAGCATAGAATAATGAGGGAAGTAATTACATTGTTGGCTTACGAGGAAATCTCACTTCTGTTACGCTGGAAACAGGTGCCATGAAATGTTTATCACGAAACTTTCTTTTGTTAGTAGAGTGGTCCAGTTTTAGAGTATTCTGACAATACCATATGGTCATAGTCTTGATTGAAAGTTTGAACATTGTCCATCGACTCATGCAGAAAAAAGAAGTTTCAGCGCGGAAGATTTAGCCTCCGAAATGTTTAGAGGTTTCTTTCAGGGCTGTGGAGTCGGAGTCGGAGTCCGAGTCGGAGTCGGAAGGAATTTTAGGTGCAGTCGGAGTTGGAAAGAATTTTTAGGTAGAGTCGGAGACGGAGTCGGTAAAAATGTACCGACTCCGACTCCGAACTCAGTCTGAAATCTTAACTAGATACTCCAGCTCCAGAGCCCTGATATCTACAGTAACCATTAGACTTATACTTAAATATAAGTTACAAGACAAAAAAGCAGCCTGATGATTCACGTGGTGGCGATGAAATGTCTTATAGGTTTACCGTTATTAATACGTATTGAGCTTTTATGAAGGAGTCGGAGTCGGAGTTTTAAAAATCGAGGAGTCGGAGTCGGAGTCGGAGTAGGAGTAGGAGCTTTTGTGTACCGACTCCATATTCCTGGTTCCTTTAGCCTGAGCTGATGCACAGTTTTCAAAATTTCACTCATGTCTCTTGAGTGTGTTGCAGCCCTACTTGAAACAGTTTACCCTTCACGTCTGTTCAATGACATCTGAATGCCGCCACAATTCTGAACTTCAAGAGACACATCAGCGTAAACTGTCCTTGATGTCACCAATTTACGTCCATCTGCCCCCTTCTTTCAACGGGACATGCCATGGCGGTTATAGCTACTGGAGCAGAACTTGCTATGGCATTTCCATTCTGTTTTAACACCATATCCGTGTCTGTTAACGCGAAGGTTGAGGTATTATAATAGCCAAATTGTTGTTTTCCTTTACAGTCCTGAACACACAGTGATTTATTAAATAAGGTATTGGACACTGCCGTACTTAAATTAAGAAGATGGTAGTTTATTTTCATACATCTGGTGTGTATAATACGAAGACATTTCCGCACGCGTGTGAAAAGTGACAATAATTCGTAGCCATCACCGACATTTTTGTTTTAGCGAAGTTTTTCAATCAACATGAGGAAAGCGTGACCTAAGTGTGACGTCACGAAGACCGCTGCATTTGCTGCGGTAAAAATTTCTGTACCACTGGTTCTATTAATATTACGGTGACTCAGAAACAGTTGCATGCAGAAGGGAAATTTTGTGGGTGCTTATGCAAGATACTGGATTGGACCCTGTATGATAAAGAAACATAATTGCCACGATGATGATTTATGAGCCCCTCCTCACTTCTGTGGTCCGTGCGTGAAAAATAGCTTAGTAAAACTAGACTGAGGGTGATTGCTGCCGCTGCCGCCACAGTATTAATCATAACCATATGATGCAAAGAAGTTTAAGTGTTTCGTTTAGCTATTGTCAGTTATCTGGATAACGACAATACTGATAACAGACGTTTCGGAGTACACATTTATCTTTATTTTATGCAGATGAGAAGAACTGTGAGCCTCAACGGGCAGTGTACCAACCATTCTCCGAAACGTCTGATTATAAATTTATTGGAACAGTGGCGAATATTCAAAGAACATTTCTTTCACATTGAGGCTAGATTATTGTCTCGAGTACACGGAATCACGAGCTTAAATGTATACTATTGTCAGAGGTTCTTAAAATAAAAATCCTACCAGTCTACAGATACAGGACGTATAATTCTGTTACCGAATTGCAGAGAATAGGAATACTTAAAGTGTTGGTACTTAATATCGTATTTTTCAAAAAATTGAATGATAAATTTTTCTCATCTGCAAAATCTAAACAGAGCTGGGTCGGATGTAACTAAGCGAATGAATTGTGTAATGTGATACTCTGTATTATGATTATATGTAAGGTATAATCAAGGGTGCTCAGATTTACCAAAATTCTACAGACCACCTGAAAACTCTACAGGCCACCTGAAAATTCTACAGGCCACCTGAAAATTTTGGTAACCAGAAAGTTGACATGAAGCAAGTTTAATGCTGAGGATTCACAAATATTAGGGAACACTGTTCAAAATTTAGTCGCCACTGACTCGTCTCCCGGGATTTGTGCAACTCCATATCTCCATGGAGCAGAGGCATTCTTGAGAAGCTAACAGTTTCTCAGCTAGTCAAGAAATTCCCAGCATTTTATGGAACCCGGAGGTTCATTACCGCATTCACAACAGCCCCACACTTGTTCGTATCCTGAGCCAGCTCAATCCAGTCCATGCCCCTATTCCACGTCTTGAAGGTCCATTTTAATATTATCCTACGCCTGGGTCTCCCAAGTGGTCGCCTTCCCTCAGGTCTCCCTACCAAAATTCTGTGTGCAGCCTTGAATATAATTAGAATAACTTCAATATTCATTGGGATATTTTCAAGACATTATGCAAACCATTGCTGATGTAACAAGGTGACACTTTGTTAAGTAAAGCATTTGCACTTACTTTTTGTAGGCTTAATTTAGGGAAAGGGGGCGGGGGGCGTTCTGTAAACTTAAGTAAGCCCCATATATCAATGCCTCAAAACACAGTTCTAGCACCTTATTTTTAAACGTTTAAAGACTGGCTGGTTAATCCAATTTATGTAAATATTCATTTCCTACCTTAGCGGGGAACACAGCCCCTGTTCAGTGTGAAGACCAACAGTTAACGCTGTTTAGGAAATAAGCGGTATTTATTTTGAGAAATACGTGAAACAGTTTAACAGAATGTGTGGTTAAATGCAGAGCTTTGTATTATTACAGCACGTGGCACATATCTTTAACAATTGGCTTTAAAAGGTTAACACCGTATACGTAAATCCGTTGGCGTTTAGAGAAGGGGATTTAGAGAATCTCTATGTGATAATCTTATTACATACAAACCTCCATGTTAATTACATATCATTCATTCATTCATTCATTCATTCATTCGTTCATTTCGTGGTCAGCCTTTAAGACAGGTCCATTGCCTCTTCCTAAGCGAGTTCACCACTGATTGCGATCTAGTGCTGCTTCTCTACAACATTATTAAGAATAAATTCAGGGTAGGCCTAATTAGGTATGTTTCGGATTGGTCGCCCTTCAGTCGAAACTTCAGGAAAAGAAAGCAATGTGAAGTTATTTATGTAAGCAACTGAAAAACTGTAAATTTATTGACCCATTGTTGTTTTATTTGCTGAGGCCACTTTCAGATTAAGGTCATGCTATTTAGCTAATATTTCTGCTTCTATATTTAAAGAAAAAGAGTTACCGACAACCAGTCCCGTAGCTAGACCATGATCATAGTGGGTGCAGCGCCTTCCAGTGAGGGTGCATATACTGTGTACCTACATGTGTTTATCAACATATTTAATGCTGTATTCTACGTATGCTGTGTATGCATATAATGTAAGCATAAGCGTAAATAGTGCCTTTGTCGGGGTCACAAAATCAACACTTTAGTTACGTAATATGCTGTACAACATTACACAAAACATCTTGCATGCACAAATATTTTTGAAAACGAATTGTGTCCAACCACAGCCGTTCAACAGTGGCAACACGTGGGTGTGGTCGGGTGTCGTATGTCTGTTAATGGACTGATCAGCATATTTGTCTTTGATATTTTGCAAATTTGTAGTGGGTGCATCAAAACTTGTAGCGGGCGCATTGCACCCACTTGCAGCTCCCTGGCTATGGGCCTGCGGACAACGATTTTGTTTGTAGCTGTCACTTCCACATCTCTAGTGCCTAAGCGACCTGGAGAATCCCAGGCGTCTGGAAACGCGCCTGTTTCCTATGACAAAGGGTGCTTATGTTAAGTCACCTTTCTTATTTTTTTCCACGCACAGCTCTACTGCAATTTCTCTTTCGCTTAGCTGCCGTCTGGAGGAATGAAATGGAATGTAAACGAGAGGAGGGATGTAAGAGTTTGAAGAGGTTGGATGTAGTGGTTGAAAAATGTATGTGTGTGTGTGTGTGACTGTGAAGGAGACAGCACTCAGTTTTCTAATTACGGACAACAAATCTTTGCAGCGACACCTGTCACAAGCCGGTCTTTGCTGAGAAGGCGACTCTCAAATTGGATTTTTCTGTCTCTCTCTCTCTCTCCTTTTTTGTACTACCTCATCTCTCTTTCTCTCTTTTCCTCACTTTTATGAAAATGGTCCTACCATCCCTATTCTTGTAATTCTGTACTCTTCATCAACATTCAGATCCTTTTACTACAGTCAAATAAGAATTTTCAATCTGTTAACTTTAATTGTCGAAGTAGCTTTTCTCAAATCCGCTATAAAGGTAACTGGACTGAACGTCTTACATGACTCTCCTGTTTGTGCTGTACGATTTTATTATCTGTGAGTGAACCCACGGCACGACTAAACTGCATTCCATTCGTGCAGTTCACAGTTTTCTGGTTAGCGGAACAGCATCAGCTCTGCTGAGTTTAATCTCCATCACTCTTTAGTGCTTATCTTCACGAAATCAGTAATCTGCATTGTTTTTTCTATTTTTCTTTCTGTTTGTCTTTTTAGTTACTATTGTAAAATAAGAGGTTTATACGTTAATCTGTTTTTAAATTGCTGCTGTTTTGACAACTTCCTATGACATTTTGAAAACAAAGAACTCCTTAATTTCAGGCTTCTGCCGCGACGTTCAACCCTATTCGGTCATCATGCTTACTGATCCCTACCCCGTGCGAAACTTCCCAGTTAGTATCTGCGTTACAGGTTGGCTTTCTTTCCGGCTTGGACTCTTAAGGGACCGATAGATTGTCCCGAAACGTCGGTAAACAATTACCACACGACGCCGAGTAATATCGCGGAAAAGCAAAGAACTCCTTGGTAAAGTCAGTGCAAAACGTAATGCAGTAAAACTTTTGCAGTTATATCTGCGTAACTGTGTCCATTTTCATTATCATCATTAGTTGGAATGACTTTTGTGTTGCTACTTTTCGATCTGATACAAAAATAAACATTAGAAGTCGAGGTCCAACAGTATTCCCTTCTGCGCATACTCAAACTGATTAACAGCGGTTTTGTTCTGATGCACGTTACTATAACTGAAACACGTCACACTTTATTTCCAGCGAGTTTACATCACGACGTCACCGTACCGAAACTCGCACGCCACTTTTTACGTTATTATATTTACAACATTTGCTAAAACACTTTCAGTATGACATTTTTGAGATGACAGTGTTGCAGATATAATTATCGTCCTTCAGTTGCTCAGTTTCTGATTGCATGACTTTGCATGACTTCTGTTTGTACGTCATTGTTCAGATCATCAGTCCTGCTTCGCTCTCAGAAAGCTTCTTGTTTTTGTCTGTTTAATGTAAGTTGCGAGCTTCATGTGATTCATCCCTTCGCATTTTGTATGTGAAGTTACTAGTAACCAGTCTTACATCAAAACTGTTTATTTTAGAAAACCATCCCAGCTATATGTTTTAAAGCGTCCTGAAACTTAATATATGGCAATATCATACACAGTATGAAACTGACATCTCAGTTTTGACAATCTATTGACGCACGCATCTTACACATTCTTCTCAATGTGTAATTGTAACAGCCTGAAGATGGCTTGATTTAAGCCAAAATGTGTACCTTAGATTGTGTTTTAACAACAAAGAGTCGTGCTTGACGGCTATTTGTTAGTAACGTGCTAGCAATACTTTATGAGATGTATAAATATCGGCACATCACATTCTGCGCCCTTGATCTGTAATGCAAAACCTGTAACTTTAGAATACGGTGCCGTATATGACTGAAAATAATATTTTGTCAGTATTAAGTCACTGGTAATAAACAAAGTTCTTGGCAATAATAAAAAATAAGGCAGCATTTTAACTTCTCTCTGACAATGTCCAGATGACCAGCCGTGATAACTGGTACTTATTCTGTCCACTTGTCCATTAATGCAACTCAGCATCTCACCAGTCTCGGGTTCCACAAGTTGCAAGCTTAGTTTGTATTTGTATTTTTATTTAATGTATCTCGTCACGTTATTTTAGATTCTGACAGCCCATTTCCCTTGTTATACAGTGACAGCCCAGCCACACGCGTCACACATGCCAAGTCGCATGTCACTTACACGTTGTGTCACTGTAACTAGACACGCATGGGAAAAATATCGATACAACAGCAACTGGGGGTGGGAAGGCGTCAGTTATATTCAAAACTAAGGCCAGACCAGAACGTTACATCGGAAATAGCGTTGACACAGGGCATTTTCCTCCCCCTACGAAAGAAAATCTGGATTTTAAAACGAGATTTTAAAGCTGTTGCTAGCACGGAAATATTTTGATTTAAATGGTATGCCGACGTATGTCCAACTATATGTAGTGGAAGCGGAAAGCCCCACCACCTACCTTCAGCGGGAAGGAAGAGAATTATATTCATAAAAATTTAAGAAATTTCGGTACGAATGCAAGTAATGTGATCGACCAATATTAATTTGATGTATCCACGGCTACGTAAGGTAGCTCGTCGGTATTGGAGGAATGTCAAGGCATAGAGAACAAGACGAATGGGGGGGGGGGGGGGCCCATATACTACATTTTGGAATACGTTTCCAGCTTTTATTTCGGTTGCACTTAATACGCCTTGCCTGGTATCAGAAGGCTCCTCTGTAGTCCACAAAGTATTTCCAGAGACTGCCGATTGCTTTTCCATGCAGCAACGACAGTCACACCCGGGTAAAAGAACAATATCCGACTCCTTGCTTCTAACCTGACCACCCAAGCCCTTGGCTTCCAAACAACCGCTATTTTTAGAAGTGTAAGAAAAGTAGCAGAACGTGTTCGAAGGACAAGATTCAGTCGGTAGGCGAAATAATACATATTGCAAGAAATAGCGTGCCCGTCACTCATCTTTGAAAGCACGGTCCGAGGTTTGAACTACGAGCCTCTGCGTTTACGGTAAGGTTCTCTGGGTCATAAAAATTAAGTTAGGTTAAATGCAAATTCATACCAACAAATGCACTATTACTACGCAGTACTTTCCCACGTTACAGTAATTTGCTCCAACATGTTTCTACCCCTATTGGGACCAGTTAGTTGATACATACATATCAACCGTTTTTAAACACATTTTGTAACAAACTATTGTCATTGTGATTGTGTAATTTTAGCTTTTAAACATATCCCTGACGATGATACCAACAGGGATCGAAACGTGTTGGCGCAAAGTATTGTAACATGAGAAAGTACTGAGTAGTAACAGTGCATTGGTTGGTACAGATTTGTACTAATTGATAATTATGCACGGTATAAATAATATACAGGCCTAAATTGTAGGCTATTACAGTGTTAAATATAGATTATTGATTCAAATAAAGCGTCATTATTTTTCAGCATAATCCCCTAGCACTTGATGCATTTGTCCCGTCTTGATATGAGTTTAAGTACGCCGGTCGCAGCAGACATCAAGCCCTTGCTCTCGTAACCATTCACGAATATCCCTTTCCGTTTCTATATTCTGTATTCACTTTTGTTTTTTAATACTGTATTAACAAAGCGCTCTGAAACATGTAGGTTCTTCTACTAAAATTTGTATGAATTTAGATACTCCCTCCTCTTACTATCTGGTCAGCTCACCTTCATTGTTATAAGAGCCACGGTACTTACCTAAAACAACCCCAACAAAATATACAATATTATAGTATATAATCTTACATTTAAAGTACTGAAACTTCAACTCCGACATGTTTTGACCCTCTTCGGGTCATATTCAGCGAGTAAACTTATATTATATAAGTATAAAAGATAGACCTATTGTAAATAACTTAAGCAAAAATTAGATTTTGATGTTTTTAGCTGGCTCGAAGGCTGTAGTAGAGACAAAATTTGCTGCAGTGCTTGATGTAAAGTTGTTTTTATAAATGCATATGATTACAAGTTTATGAAAGGTTATATCAAAATAACAGAGAAGAAGTATAAAATAAAGATTAGGCCTATATAATACACAATGTGTAAGAAGTAAAGTTGTGTGTTATGTATTGTTATGTTGTGGATTTTTTGGTGTTGTCTTACGTAATGAGCAGTTAATGCAGGGACATGAATAACAACAAAAAAAGCCACAATGAAATTTGACCAAAAGGTCTTCATGAATTAATTTTTTTGCAGTGTTCTTTTACCTTCGCTCTTTTAGGTCCAAATATTCTCTTGAGCACTGTTTTCGTGTATCTCCTCAATATATGTTCCTTACATTCAGATTCAGGCAGTTTGTAACGCCATGCAGATGTCTGCTGAAGGAATAAGACGATACACGATGGTTGCGAATGAGACACGAAGTGAGGATTCGTGGTCCTGACAAATGTGAAGCTGCCATCGCCAGAAGCAGCTGAAGCTAGAGCTTCATATTTCAGTACTAAAAGTGTGGCAATACTCACGTCAGCCCGAAACACAGGCTTGCAAGTACCTAGTAATAACACTTGCTTTGGTATTGTTCTTAAGCAATCCTTATTGTATCGAATAAAAACAGATAATAGGTTTTACTTTGTCGCTAAACTTGTAGGTCTGTCTATTGACATAATGTTAACAGCGTGTTTCCATGCTAATGAGGGGAAAGTAGGATAGAATGAAAGTACTTATATATTTCTATAGTACTAGAACTTGTTCCATTGAATCGAGGTAATGTGCTTATGTTTGTTGTTGATAATTACTGAAATTCACAATGTTTGGCGGGATGTACTTTTCGTGAGAAAATGTCTAATTTTAGGTTAGGGCTGAGAAAGATCCAAATCTTAGACCTGGCAGATCACTGCCCGCAATTTTGTTACAGACATCTCTTAAACACTTAAAGAAATAGCTTCATAAGAATAAAATACGTAGAATAATAAAATATTTTCAATTACAGACGCATCAGTACATTTTACTGGCAGATTCCATGAATTTGTTGCCCTTCGCTTAATTTTTGACACAACCTCAACTTACCTTCTATGTTACCTCATATATGTGTAAATTATGACGCTGTCTTTCTTGTGTAATATCCCTACTGAATCGTTTTTTAAAATGAGATGCTTGTTCCTTAAATATTCAAAAGGCAGATAAAATAAACGAGCTTGGAATATTCATACTGTGTAAACGCATTTATCACCGTATGCGTATTTCTAAAGGGTTGTAAAAAATGGAAAATGACGGTGATGATAACTAGAAAGAAAAGACTCCAAAGAAGTAGGAAAGATGCGAAAACCTTTTCAAATATATTTAACAGTGAGTTTAGAACATATGGGAAACTTTGTAATTAAAAAACATGTGTAAAGAAGAAATGATGCTTGGAAAATCTATTCAAACGCTATTGAACACATAAATCTTGAGTTGCTTGTGGTTAGTCACTAATTTCGTTTCATATAAATCTTGTTTATTGTTAGCCTTCCCTTTTATCATTAGTCGTTTCTTTCTTTTCAATTGTCTGTTACCTTTATTACACGGGTTCCTGTAATGCTTTCGCGGCTGGTTTGCCTGTATACTGCACTCCACAAATCATTTTGCAGTGTCAACTGGCGATTAACACTTACCGGTACAACCCTGGTAACAAGTCGCGATCACAGTAGTATGCCATCTTCCGAAATCCCACTCAGAGCGCTTCGCATGAAAACTGATGTAGGGTAGTGAAAATTATCAGAGTCAGGGACATTAGGGGTTAACAATTCTGTCTAATGACTTCAGGCTTCTGTCGCTATGCTGATGAGATCTGCGCTCTTCTGGGGTATAACGCAGCGTCGAGTGGTAATCCTTTACCGACGTTTCGGGACAACG